>CAKNXH010063761.1:0-24839 GCA_932178445.1 Andricus quercusramuli | reverse complement strand
TACATAAATTTTATTTCATATCATAGCAAATATTTTTAGAGTGGATTAAAAGTAATTTTGAATAACGAACAGTTTTCCTAATATTTCATTTTCTTAATTGTATAATAAAATGAACAATTTGTTTGACTGAAAAACTCCAAGATATTGCCCGAAAAAAACCTTCAGATTTGGCCGTTTCGTTCCCGGCAATCCTCGGAGCGTTAGCTATGAAATGCAACGGTCGCGACCGATGCTAAAGTGGGGGTAGCGCTCAAGCGAGAAATCGGGGAAGCGACAATGCTCGGGGCGGCAATGCTCAGAGTTTAGACGTATATAGAACAGCTTTCTCGCTGGTAGTTGTTACAAATCTGAATAAAACAAACATGATAACCGGCCGGCCTTCATTTGCAATTACATTTTATCAGACAAAAAGGTATTTCAAACTTTTTTATTGTTTTGTAGTCAACCCCAGAGTGTACTTTGATTTATATGTGTACCAAATTTCAAACAGTATCAATAATATTTAGCCAAGTTATGACGAATTAGGTTTTAATCGCTTATTGATTTTTGGGAAATATTTTTTATTTTTTTTAATAAAACCAATCATTGAACAAACAAAATGTTAATAGAAAAAGTATTTATACTTAATTATATAGCATGATAACCGGACAGTAGACGACAAAACAAATCTTTTACTAAAAAATTCTGATAGTGTGGAAACGTTCTTTTCGACAAAAAGAAAACAGCTCAAAATATTTTAATTTGAGTCTGTGCGATTTAATTAATAATAAGTAGACATTTTCATCGCGCGCTACGCGCGCTGCTAGATTCGCTCGGAAGTTTGAGTGCGCCTTTTAGAATTAAAAATCAAAAGCATCGACAACTGTAATTTGGTGATTGATAATTCTCTGTTGATAAAGCTCCTTCCATCATGCATCTCGTGCTTTGCACTCGATTTTGTCCAAAGTGCGAACTTTTCTATACAGTAAGTTCAACTCAATTATATCAAATATATTTTATATTCATTTGTGAACCTCGGTCTGGGACTGCTTATTCAGATATTGCAAAATAATGTACAAATTGTATTTCTCATGATTACGTTAGTATTTGTTCCTTATTTTGTACTAATTTTTATTCTCAGCCAACCTGAAAAATGTGTCATTTCAATTTTATATTATTAAAATTCATAATATGCATTGATATTGAAACAGATGTGCTATCAAAAACTTAATTATACAAAATATTAAGATATTTTTTGAGTGAACAACTTTTGTCTACTAATTTTTTTCGAACCTTGTTTCGTTCTTTCAAAAATGTATTTTTTATTTCCAATGTTATTTTTTACGATTAAAAAAAAAACGACGTGTCCCATAAAAAATGATTGTTATACTAAATTCTTAGCTCTTTTTTGGATGAACAACTTTTGCCTATTCATTTTTTTCGTTGCTTGTTTCGTTTGTCCAAAAAGTTCATTTTTTATTCTCAATGTTGTTTTTTTACGATTAAAATCAAAAACTACTTGTCCCATCAATAAGAGATTAATAACAAAATTAGCGAATCTTTTTCGGGTGCATGATTGTTGTCTCTTCATATTTTGTCGTATCTTGCATAGTTTGGCCGTAAAAAGGAATTTCTGATTCTTCATGCATTTTTTGGTAATTAAAACCAGAACCGTCGGTCAAATTTAAATGTTCGATTTTTCAAGAAAATTTAAAAAGTTGTTATGGTAATCTTGTAGGGCCTTCAAAAAGTAATGTTTTTCTTTCCTTGACTTTTTTCATATCGTGCATTGGTTGGCTTAAAATTTTCAGTTTCGTTTGTTTTTTTGAATTTAGAAATGCTAACGAACTTGGCCTTCAGTTTCTGAGACTTAGAAAAAATCTGAGACCCTCTCTGATGAAAACGTAAAAATGAGGAAAATTAACAATTTTAAATAGGGCACACATTTTTTTCAATTTTTATTTTATTTTTGTTGAATTACGCGCAGAAAATTACTTCAAAAACAAAGTACGAGCAGTAAATAATGAATTGATTGATCATTAAATATTCAATTTTTGAGTAAAATCCGCCTTGTTTCGGAAATGAGGCATCTCAGCTTTTGATTGAAATATGGCCCTTATGTGTCGGTCTTTCTTTCAGAAATACCATTAAAAATTTTTTTTAAATAATACTATGCGCGGAATTAAAAAAAGATCAAATTAAAATTGAGAAAAATGTAATTAATTTGAAATTGTTGATATATATTTAATATCAAATAGGTACTTCCATAAATTCTTTAGGCATATAGTTCTCAATATATAAAAAAATTGGTAAAAGATATTAATAGATTAAAAAAAAATTAACAGTTAATTTAGCGCATCAGGAACTAATAATTTTTTGCTATTAGAAATTGATCACATGAAATTCTGTTTTTTCAGCCTACCTAATATACAGTCCCTCAGAAATTTAAAAAGAAAAAAGAATGAATCTGAAAAATAGTGGAACATCTTCATGTTATTAAGCAATGAACGTAGTCGGGTTTTCCATACGAATGTGGAAATGTTGTTTCAAACCAATTTCCTTTTTCATTCACTCTGGATCGCAAAAGGCTATTTTTACGAACAATAGATTACTCTGCCAATAAAGCGTAGTACTTTGAACGCATATTTTGCGATCTGAGTTCTACTGCCCTCCGGTTGAAAAATATTAGTTTTACAGGGAGGACTGTTATGATATCGTTTCGTCTCTGAACCGAATCTCACGTAAGAGCGATTACATGAAATTTCATTCAGTTTAATATTATTTGATGCCAGAAAATAAGTATTTCCTGGAGTATTGGTTTGTGGACTTGTGTTTTTTTATTTAATCCGGCTTAATAAAATTACTTTGATAAAAAACTTACATTCCAATATTTACAAAACTTTTTTAAAAAGCTTGATGATCCTCGGACTTTCCTAACATATCCCAATCGTTTTCACTCCTGAAAAATAAAATTATACTTCAGATTTAGAATTATTTGAAATTGGGACACACAATAATTAATGCAAATTTTCTTAAGGAGATACTGCTAATTACGTAAGGCTTCTTCGGGGATGAGAGGGTCACGAAAATCTTACTAATTCTTACTTAGTTTCCTCTTGCTAATTATTTTTCTAAAATATGCTATTATACACATTATATCAATATTTGTTATATTTATATTCTATTATGTAATATTTTATACCATATATGACCAATAAATATAAAGTCGAGGAGTTAAACTACTCTTGACATCTGGTGTTACAACTTTAACGGAATCCCCTAGAATCTCTGAAAATTTTAGAAATCTCTTGAAATTTGTACATCTTTCGAAAACTCGTTGAAATCCTTGAATTTTATGGATATCAGACGTAACCTCTTGAAATCCCTTTAAAGCAATTGAACTTACAATATCTCAATCTTACAAAATCCCTTGAATATATCTTTTAAAAATCTTTTGAAATCCCCTGCAATTTTTTAAAATTTCCTTTAATCTTCGAAATCGCATATAAATCCCCTGATATCCTTCAAAATTCGTGAAAATACTTGGGTATTGCACAAAACCCTTCGAAATACATTCAATTACTTTTAAATACCTTGAAATCCCTTATAACCCTGTAAAAACGGTGGAAATCCTTGTAATCGATTGAAATCTTCAAAATCCCATAAAAATCTCTTGAAATCCTTTAACATATGTCAAAATCCTTTAAAATATCGAAAAGTCGTTAAAATGCTTCAAATTCCGTGAAATATTTTGCAATCTTATCAGATCTCTTGAAATTTTTGAAATTTCTTTAAACTTCATTAAAATCTTTAAAATGCGTGGAAATATATCCAAATATCCCAAAATCACTTAAAATACACTAAAATCCATTAAAATAATTTAAAAGTCATAAGATGCCTCGAAATCCCATTAAAACCCCTTTATTTCTCTTAAAATACGTAAAAATGCCTAAAAATAATTTGAAATCTTTCGAAATCTCTTTGACTTCCTTCAAATTTTGGAAATCTCATTAAAATCCCCTCATACACTACAAAATTTGGACATTACTTAGGTATCACACGCAATCCCTGAGAACCCTTTGAACTTAAGTGAGTTTTTTAAATTCATTAAAATTACTCAAAATCCCATAAAAAACTTTAAAACTGTTAAAATCCTTGAAATCTTCATAATCCCTTATAATCCTTTAGAATATGTCGAAATCCCTTAAAATCTCTAAAATTCCGTGAAATATTTTGCAATCTTATCCGATCTCCTGATATCTTTGAAATCCCTTTAAAATTCATTAAAATCTTTAAAACACTTGGAAATCTTTCCGAATCTCTTAAAAACCCTTAGAATATACTAAAATCTTTCTAAGGTTATTGAAATTCCACGTAATTCCTTAAAATCATTAAAACCCTTTTATATGTCATGAGATCCGTAAAATCTTTTAAAATTTCCTCAAATCTCTTTGAGTCTTCGAAGTCTCATTAAAATCCTTAAAACTCTTTAAAAACTGTGGAAATCCTTCAAATCACTTGAAATCTTCAAAATCCCATTTAAAACTCTTATAATCTTCTAAAATCCGTTAAAATCTCTAAGATTCGATGAAAAATCTTTGAAATTCTGTAATATATTTCGGAATCAACCAAGATCCCTTAAAATCCTTTTAAATTTCACTGATGTATTTCAAATCCTTGGGAGTTTTCCTGAATTTTTTTAAATCCTTCACAATATATTGAAATCCAATTAAATCTTTGAAATCTCATTAAAATCCCCTGATATCCTTCAAAATTTGTGAAAGTACTTCGGCATCTCATGAAGTCCTTTAAAATCCATTGAAAACCAGTGACGTATTTTTATCCTCTCAAAATTCCTTGAAATTCTTTAGAAACTGTGACATTCCTCAAAATCTTCAAAATATCATAAAAATCCCTTATAAGCCTTAAAAATGCGGTAAAATTGTTGAGATTGTTAAGTAACGGTTAAAATCTTTGAAATTCCGTGAGAAAATTTAAAAATCTTATGGATCCCTTGAAATCTTTGAAATCCCTTAAAATATACTAAAATCCATTAAAATTTTTTAAAAGCCATCAACACTCCTCGAATTCCCTTGAAATCATTACAACCCCTTTAAGTCTCATGAAATCCGTAGAATCCTTTAAAAACGTTCGAAATCATTCGAAATCTTTTGAAATCCCTTCAAGTATTAGAAATATCATGAAAATTGCCTGATATCCTATAAAATCCTTTAAGATTGAGTGAAATTCTTTCAAAGTTTCTTAAAATTCCTTAAAATCCCTCAAAACACTTTAGGACCTGTGAACAATCTTAAAATCGCGTGAAATCTTCAAAATCCCATGCAAATTCCTTATAATACTTGAAAATCTGTGAAATATTTCGAAATCTTACGCGATTCACTAAATTCTCTGAAATTCCTTTAAAATTCATTAAAGTCTTTAAAATGCATGGAAATCTCTTATAAACGTTCAAAATCCATTAAAATCTGTGAAATTGGTCAACAATCCTTGAAATCTTGTGAAATATTTCGGAATCTTACGGGATCTCTTGAAATATTAACAATCATTTTAAAATTGATTGAAATATTTAAAATCCGTAGAAATCTGTCCAAATCTCTTGAAATTCCTTACACTATATTAAAATCCGTTAAAGTCTTCCAAACGCCATTGAAATTCCTTAGAATACCTTAACATTCTGAACAGCATTCGAAAAACCTTGTCTCTAAAGGATCATTTTTTCACTAATTTCAAAGTGTCTGAATTCTCACTGAAGAGTAACTGATTCATAGCTAGAATTTAGTTATTGATTTAATTAGTGAAAACTGTAACTGATTCAAATTTAAATCCGTGGAATCTTTTGACATTTCTTAAAATTCTGGGAAATTCCTTTAAAAGCATCGATTCCCGTTTAATTGTAGGGGAGAGTGGGGCGTTGTGGGCCACGTTTTGTTTTCGAGACATAACTTCTCTGAACATCGATAAATTGTCAATGTATGAACTGGTATTTGTAGTAAACTTCTCAATTCATCAGCTGGAGACCACAATTAATGAAATTCGTTAATGCACGAGAAATATTTAGGATGACGTAAATCTTATAAAAATCGATATTTGTGATTTTCGTGGGGAGTTGTGGGCCATGACAAAAAATAAAAGAATTTGGCATATTCCAGTAGTTTATGTTCATTAAAGTTGCAGTAAATAAGAATTAATGATTTTAAAAAGATTTACAAAAAATTATTCTGATTCACAATGTATGCAAGTGTAATATCCGGTCCTCATGTTGGCACATTTCAAGTGCACCGCACGATCTCACATATTGCAGTGAACTGTGTTGTTCCGATTGACATTCATTGTTTCAACACAATTGACATTCTAAATTCACTCTAACCTCACTTTTCAGAACAAGAGAAAAGAAGTTTCACTTAAAAAATTGAAATACGCATTAAGAACGTTTGGCCCACGACTCCCCACTAATGGTGGACCACAACTCCCCACAGCCGACATTTACGAAATGACCGAATTGCCATACACACAATGAATGTTTTACCGAAATTGTTTGATTGAATTTAAAGCCAATTGGTCAAGGAATATTTTGCACTAACTGACCTTTGAAATATGCTGCACAACGGTACTTCGAATATCAACCACTTGAGTTGTACGCAAACTTTTATTTTGATTTCTTTAATCAACAATGTCAAAATACTAAATACGCGTGTTGAGATTATGAGTCGAGTTCACAAAGTGAGCTTACACAAAGAAAGTTTTTTGGCAATGTTTAAAGCAATCCTACCACCCACAACATGACGAAGATTGAGGTGGCTTACGACTCCCCACGGCCCACAACTCCCCACCGTCCCCTATATTTTAAAATCCGTTAAAATCCTTTGAAATCTTAATAAATCTCTTTAAATCCCTTCTAATCTTCGAAGTCCCATTAAAATATCCTGTTATCCTTCAAAATTTGTAAACATATTTCGGTATCACATGAAATCCTTTAAAATACCTTGAAATCCGCGGAAATCGCTCTCAATTCCTTAAAATCTCTAAACATCCATTGAAATACTTCGGTATCGCTTGAAATTATTTAAAATACAGTAAGATCTCTGGAAATCTGATTAGACTGTTTGAAGTCCCTTAAAATCTTTTAAAATCACTTGAAAAAATCGATATTCTCTTTGAAATTGTAGTAGGTAAATTCTTGGAACTCTTGAAAATTTTTGAAATCTGTGAAACCTCTAGTTATCTTTTGTAATCGTTTAAAATACCCTAAAAATGATTTTGAAATTCCTCGAGATCTCATGAACTCCCTAAGCAGTTTTGGAAATCTCGTTAAATTCCGTAAAAATGTTGTCATTCTCTGATCTAAAATTTCAAAAATCATCCTTACGTAAATAATGGACCCTCCCTTATAGCGTGAAAATAATTTCTTTCTGAGTAGAAATAGTAGCAGGATATAAATGTAAATCTATAACCGAAATAAGTCATTTTTCATTTTTATGAAGAGAACAAAGAATATAAAGTAAAATCGTTTGAAAGTGTAGCCCTCATTTATTTTCAACAAGATGTTCGCGGGCCATAAATCTTGCGGGAAAATTGATTTCAGGACGTGTACAATGCTTCCACCAGATTCGAACAATCTACCACCTGATGGTCGGAACTCCGTTGCGTCCGACGAAATTTACGTCAGAATCGATAGCTACTCTTTCTCCATTCTCTCTTTCAATCTCTCAGCGATTTTGCCCTTTGTATCTCTCTCCCACGCTAAATCGCACCGTTCGTTAAATCGCTCGTTTTCATTTAACTGGAGCAACGAGTGCAGATAACCCGCCTACCTACTTAATGCCGCCTGCGTCCAGGATGGAAATTTGCTAAGGAAGAAGTCCAACGAGCGTGACTAAGGCGAGATGGGTTCTTCAGAGGGAAGGAGAGAAAAGGAGAGATAATAAGATTGAAGAAAAGAGGAAAAGAGGGAAAGTAGTAGGACTAGAGTCGCTGAAGCTACCCTTGTTTCGCTGTAAGTTTGCGGGCGGAAAAGCGTATTCAGGAGGCAAAGACGCTTCTATCCATGGACAAATACGTCGCATCACTCTTCTCATTCGAGAGAAGAAGCAACAAAAAGAGAAGAGAGTGAAAGAGATGGAAATAGGAAAACCAGAATCACGTTTGGGACTAGCATCTTGTTACGATTCTGTTCACCCCTCACCATCGATTACTTTTTAACGATGCACTGGGGACGAGATTTTCAATTCGTTTAGTAGCTCTTGTCAAATGAAATTTAAGGGTTTGTGGTTGATTCTGAACCAATCTATTCAGATTATTACATTTTGCAAATAGGAAAAGAAATACAAAAATTTATACATTTCTACTAATCAACCAGAATCTAATATCAGCCAATTGGTTATATTGTTTCTTTATACTTATTGGAAAAAAGAGTTTTTATAGGTTAATCAATTTTCAACAATGAGTGGAAAATTAGACAAAGTAACTTTTTAATTAATTTTTTGATGTTAAATTTTGTCGATTACTGGTCAAATAATTTTCTGGAGAAACGAGAAAAAATCTGCCTCAGCCCGGTTTCTCCAGAAAATTATTTGACCAGTAATCGACAAAATTTAACATCAGAAAATTAATTAATTAATTACCCTGGTCGACAAATAACATCTTCCATTAAAGTAACTTTTTGTATAAATATCTATGGTTTTCATTTCCAGGTATATGTAAATTTTAATGAGCATAAGTATCTATTATATATACCTGTAATTTTCCTATAAATAATCCCTGACGAGGAGGTCTGAATTGTCCTCGAAACATGTTGGTCCCTAGTAGTATAAAAAAGATAGAGACAGAATAAAGAAAAATTTTGATCATAAATGAAAGTTAAGGGTTTTTTAATTTGAGGACCTGTGTCGAATTTATGTGATGACTTGTGATAAAGATATTTATCTGATTTTTATGAATTCTGATACGAAGAATCATCAGTATGGTATTCCAAGAATGCATTGGAATTTATTTTCATGCATATCACCCCCAAATTTGTTCCGAACCACAACAAAATAAATCCGGTTTTTTTTAAAGAGGATATTTAGAGGTTCCACAAGCTCCATGAAGTTTAAATAACAAAAAAAGACGTTTTTGTAAATTTTATTCAAACTCGTCAATATTAGGTGAATCGAGTTAAAACTTAAAATTTCTCTTCACAATTAGCCATAACATACTACATTCTACAGATTATTACATGTTTACGTAAATTGTTTAAATAATTTATTACCTACGACATTAGCTGCGCGGTGAATCTCGACTTGGGAAGAGTCCAGATGTTAAGTCATTTTGAACGCGGACAACGCTCGGAAATTTCATCGAGTCGAATGTTTACCTTCGAACTCCACTGTCTAAAAACCGGCTAAACTCAGGAAGCGGTTTTCTGCAGTTTTCCTCTCTCTAGCCAAACGTCCAGGAGAATGCGAGTACTTCTAATAAAGTCGGATGCAGCCGAGGGTTATCACTGATTGTGATTAAATTCGTACAGGGATTCTAAGCCCACTTTAGTAAAAGAAAATATTCACAGACCCATACGTGGAGTCACCTGGCGCTATATGTAATTATGTACTCATGTTAAACTACTTAAATGACTTTTTAAAAACTTGAAAATTCACGTGCAATGTAGAAAATTCGTTTTTTCGTTTGAAAATTAATTTTTTTAGTGAATATTTACCATATCAATTTTTTGTTAAAAATTGATCTCTTTTGATTAAAAAATTCAACCATTTGGTTGAAAATTTGTATTTTTTGACAGAAAATTAATCTTTTTGGTGTTTTTTATTATGAAATTAATTTTTTGGTTGAAAATTCATCTATTTGGTTGAAAATGCAATTGCATGGTTGAAAATTTAACTGTTTTATAGAAAGATGGTCTTTTTGGCTTGAAAATTCAACATATTAGCTGACATTCTCCTTATTGAAATTTACATAAAATACAAAAATACAAAATAATACAAAATTTTTGAAAATACAAAGACAAATCAAACAAATCAAATTTTGTAATCGAAATTATAATTTTTAGAGCTGGAAAAGGAAAGGGAAAGTTCTGTCGCACCCTATCATTTTCCCAGTTTTATGATTTCTTTACAAAAATTGTCAGAATTATTCTAGTTGAAAATTTATGATCAAAAAGTCTTTTCTATTCATGCGTCAACTTTGAATTATGTCGATGAAAAAAGTTTTTCTGCTGAAACAAATGTTTCAAATATTATAAACGGCCATAACTTCCTTAATCTTCAATAAGGTATATTAATATTATAGATTAATCGATTTACCTCGAATCAACACATCGACGTATAATATAAATGACGATAATTTCTTCACTCTTCAATAAAATGTATTAATATCATAGGTCAATTGATTCGTCTCGAACTAAGGAATCTTTTATATTGTTACGTCAACTTTGAAATATGCAAATGAAAAAAGTTTTACTATAATAATCCGATTAAAAATACTATTGATTGCTAAAAAAAATACAATAAATATTTTTAGAGATCTTTCGGTCAGTTTCAAGATATTAGTGGTGAAAATAAGCCCTCCAAATTTCGTTAATTTATCTGCATCCGTTTTCAAGTTAATGTGTTCACAAAAAAGTGTGACATCCATACACAAATCCACACACACACACACACACATCCACTTACGAATCTGGACAATTGCTTAGAACATTGTATTATACATTTTTAAGTTGTTAAAGGTTTAATTAAATGAATTAAAAAAATTTGGCAAATTTTACCAATACAAAGCTTCCCCTATGATGAAGCAAAAAAGCCAATTTTTAAACAATCAGTTGAATTTTCCATCAAAGAGGTGAATTCTCAACTAAAATGATGAATCTCAAACAAAAAACGAAATTCTCAGCAAAGGAGTTTAATCAAGTAGTTGAATTTTCAATAAAAAAATTCTCAAAGAAAAAAAGTCCTGTGGACTTGTTCGTGCACAGATGTCACTTTGCTAACTGTTTACGTGCACAGATATCACTTTGCTAACTGTGCACGTGCACAGAGATCACTTGCCCAACTGTGCACGTTTATGTCCTTATTTAAGGATTGTACGAGGGTGATCCTTTAATTTAAAAAATTTGGGAAATTTTACCAATACAAAGCTTCCCCTATGAGCAAGCAAAAAAGCCAATTTTTAAACTATCAGTTGAATTATGGATCAAAGAGGTGAATTCTCAACAAAAATGATGAATCTTAAACAAAAAACGAAATTCTCAGCAAAGGAGTTTAATCGAGTAGTTGAATTTTCAATAAAAAAATTCTTGAAGAAAAAAAGTCCTGTGGACTTGTTCGTGCACAGATGTCACTCTGCTAACTGTGCACGTGCACATATATCACTTGCCCAACTGTGCACGTTTATTTCCATATTTAAGAATTGTGCGAGGGTGATCCTTTATATCTACGTATAATAAATTTTAAACAGTTATAATTATTCAATCCTGGTGGAATAGAGCGTACTAACTTTTTGAAAGTTAGTTTAAAAATATTTCAAATATTATTTTGATGGAATTATTCCTTTCAAATTATTATAGATATATGAAAATCTCTTTTTGTTTAACCCTCTTAAAAACGCGCCATTGCATGCACGTGGAGCAGGTGTAATGTGGCCGCTTTCATCCCAGTGACGTTCGGACATGCGCACTCCGCCGCCGGGACGACATGAAATTTTATGCCCGCTACATGAAACTTTACACTCGCTATATGAAACTTTAGGATTGAATAATTTCAACTGTTTAAAATTTATTATACGTAGATATAAAGGATCACTCTCGTACAATCCTTAAATAAGGACATAAACGTGCACATTTGGGCAAGTGACATCTGTGCACGTGCACAGTTGGGCAAGTGATATCTGTGCACGTGCACAGTTAGCAAAGTGACATCTGTGCACGAACAAGTCCACAGGACTTTTTTTCTTCAAGAATTTTTTTATTGAAAATTCAACTACTCGATTAAACTCCTTTGCTGAGAATTTCGTTTTTTGTTTGAGATTCATCATTTTAGTCGAGAATTCAGCTCTTTGATCGAAAATTCAACTGATTCTTTAAAAAATTGGCTTTTTGCTTCCTCATAGGGGAAGCTTTGTATTGGTAAAATTTGCCAAATTTTTTAAATTAATTTAATTAAACCTTTCTCAATTTAAAAATGTCTAATACAATGTTCTAAGCAATTGTCCAGATTCGTAAGTGGATGTGTCTGTGTGGATTTGTGTATGGATGTCACACTTTTTTGTGAACACATTAACTTGAAAATGGATGCAGATAAATTGACGAAATTTGGAGGGCTTATTTTCACCACTAATGGCTGGAAACTGACCGAAAGATCTCTACAAATATTCATTGTATTTTTTTATCAATCAATAATATTTTAAATCGGATTATTATAGTAAAACTTCTTTCATTTACATATTTTAAAGTTGATGTAAGAATATAAAAGATTCCTTAGTTCGAGACAAATCAATTGACCTATGATATTAATACATTTTATTGAAGAGTGAAGAAGTTATCGTCATTTATATTATACTTGATGCGAGAATAGAAAAGATGTGTTGATTCGAGGTAAATCTATTGATCTATAATATTAATATACTTTATTCAAGATTAAGGAAGTTATGGCCGTTTATAATATTTGAAACATTTGTTTCAAACAGAAAAACTTTTTTCACCGACATAATTCAAAGTTGACGCATGAATAGAAAAGACTTTTTGATCATAAATTTTCAACTAGAATAATTCTGACAATTTTTGTGAAGAAATCGTAAAACCGGGAAAGGGATAGGGTGCGACAGAACATTCCCTTTCCTTTTCCAGCTCTAAAAATTATAATTTCTATTACAAAATTTGATTTATTTGATTTGTCTTTGTATTTTTAAAAATGTTGTATTAATTTGTAATTTGTTATTTTACGTAAATTTCTATTTTCAAATTGATCAAAATGAATACTTTGTATATCTATAATTCAAAAAAATCACCGATGCTTCCTCTGTGAGGAAGCGAATACATTTGCTGACGGGAAGCAAAATGCTCGTGAAATGAACACCATATAATTATAAATATAAACAAAGTGGAAACACTCGAGATCGAATTCACATTTAGTTTCAAATTAATTTCCTTACCTGAAAGTTTAGCTAGCTATTACTATTTCTTAAAGATTTATGTATTTCGTTAAAAATTGTATTATTTATGTCGGAAATTAAACTACTTTGTGAAAAATTCATCTTTTTTTATTAGAAAATTTAATTGTTTGGTTGAAAATCCGTTTATTTGTAAAAAAATCGTCCTTTTTGCTTCAAAATTAAACTAAGCTTTCGAAACAAATCCAAACGAATCCCCTTTTTGGCTTGAAGATTGAGCTATTTGGTTAAACGCAACTGTTTTTGGTTTCAGTTTAATTTTTTTTAAATTCGACTATTTGGTTAAGAATTCATCTTTGTAGGATAAAGGTTCAATTATTTGATGAAAAATTCAACCGTTTGTTGAAATTTCTTCTCTTTTGCTTGAAAGTTCAACTACTTGGTTAAAAATACAAATGGTTGGTGAAAAATTAATATTCTTCATTTGTTTAGAATTCAATCACTTCGTTGAAAAGTTATCTTTCTTGGTTGGAAATTACCTTTTTTATTGAAAATTCATTTTTTTGGGTTCGAAAGTAAAGTTTTTCTCTGAAACATTCAATATATTTTTGTAGAAGTGAGTGTTATTCATAAAAAATCCGCAGAAGCAGTGTATATATAGGCAACGATGGGAAAATACAGTATTTTTCATTCAGAAATAATTGCACGAAAGCATTATATTTCAACCACAATTCATGTTTGAACTCGGACTTTCAAACTCGATACTGGAAATTTCCGAATAAAATAAATCGCGGAATGAAAAGTGTCTGCTCGAGTTTTCAGTTCGGAATGATTTTAAATTCCGCTATTCGCGTTCGATGTCCGAAGAATTATAATGAAACGAGCTTGAATTGGCCTGATTTTTAGTTAGGAACTTCTTACAAAGTGAATTTGTAAGTGGGAAATAATTATGACGTTTTTAGAATTGATTATTGGTTCAAGTCAGTGATAAGTAAGTTAGTTCATAAAAGGAAATAGTTATCGTTAGCATTATTTCGGGGAAAAAGTAACTAATGAAAAGAATAAGAAATGTCTTAAAGGACTTAGAATTTCAGGTTGGGAGAAAAAAGCCAATTTTCCTATGTTGGGTCATAAATCTCTATGGCTCTGGAAATTAGTTTTTTCTTTATTAAAGTTTTTCCATAGATTTACTTAGTTCCAACTGTAACTAGAATAGTTAAATTTTAGTTACAAACATTAATTTTCGACAAGGAAAAACAAATTTTCAACACAAAAGTGAAATTTTCAACCGAAAGGATGAAATTTCAACCAAACTGGTAAATCATGAATGGAGAAAATTAATTTTTAACAAAGGAGTTTAAGGTTCAACCAAGTGGATCAATTTTCAATTTAAAAACATTCAGAAACAGAAAGATTAATTTTCTACCAAAAGAGACTTGTTTTCAACAACATAATTGAATTTTCAACCAAATAGTTCAATTTTCAACAAAAAAATGACTTTTCAATCAAAATGATGAATCGCCAAGCAATAAAAAAAAATTAAAAAAAAAGGTTCAACTTTCAACCACATAGTTCAATTTGCAACCAACAAGATAAATTTTAAACTAAAAAGACGAATCTTCAAAAAATATATTAATTTTCAGCTAAAGAAGATAAATTTTCAACCAAGTAGTTGAATCTTCAATTTAAAAAAATGTTTTTTTAAACAATAATGACCAAGAAAATTAGTTCTTAACAAAGAGAAAAAAAACAATTTTCCGCAAAAGACATGAATTTTCATCTAAAAAAGATACATTTTCAACCAAAAATGAAAATTTTGAATCAAAAATAGAATAGATAAATTTACAACTAAAAAAATTAATTTTCAACGAAGAAAGATGAATTCTCAACAAAAAATGTAATGCATGTAATGCATGTATGTATGTATGTATGTATGTATACATGTTTGAATGTATGTATGTATGTCTGTTTGCCTTTGTTTTTGTATATGTATGTATGTATGTATGTATGTATGGATGTATGTATGTATTAGACATTTATCAACTAACGAAAGTTAAATTAAATGAATTCAAGCTTTCTCTATGAGGGAGCAAAATAAATTTGAAGAAAGATTTTCTTATATTTATAATAATTTGGAAGGAATGTTTTCATAAAAATAGCCTTTGAAATATTTCTAAGCAAACTCTAAAAAAGTTAGTATACTCCATTCCACCAGAATTGAATAATTTTAACTGTTAAAAATTTATTATACGTAGATACAAAGGATCACCCTCGTATAAACCCTAACGTAAGGACATAAACATGCACAGTTGGGCAAGTGAAATATGTGCACGTGAACAGTTGAGCAAGTGACATCTGTGCACGTGCACAGTTAGGCAAGTTCCATCTGTGCATGTGCACAGTTAGGCAAGTTCCATCTGTGCACGTGCACAGTTGGGCAAGTGACATGTGTGCACGTGCACAGTTGGGAAAGTGAAATATGTGCACGTGCACAGTTGGGCAAGTGACATCTGTGCACGTGCACATTTGTCCAAGTGACGACTGTAGACGTCGAAATTTCGACGTGCACAGATGGGCTCCTGTGGACTTAGACGTGCACAGTTGTCCGTCCGGCGATCGACGTGCACAGTTCGGCACGTGCAAAGTTGCTACGTGCAAAGTTGTCCGTCACCCTCTACACTCATGTCCTAAGACTCTATTACAAATGTTCTAAGATGCAATATTTTAGACATAAAAAAGGTGAGTTTGCAGAGTTCTTTCAGAGAGTTAGAGTTAAGAAAGTATAATCAATATTTTCCACTGGATGTAACAGTTGGAGGCTGCTGAAAAATGGAAGATTCAAAATCCGCATACACAGGACAAGTAGCCTAAATATGAAACAAATCCTCTCCTTCCCCGAGATTGCATATCGGACAGTTTCTCGATGGCTCGTATACATAAATTTAAACTCAGCGATGCGAATGCAGCCTCTAATTGAACCCAGGAGCCTCAGCTGAGCAATTAGGCTTGTGACATAAAAAGGGAGACGGAAGGTAAGATAATGTTGAATGCCTGGTACTAAGGACACGTGTGGAAACACCTGTAGGCTGCCAGATCCTAGTGACCTACCATAATACGAGTATAATAGACTGAAAAAGTATGCAAGATTGTCGCTTTATTATTTTGTAAGGCTATGGCATCCAATCCCGGCCATAAATGAGCAGAGTTACAGACGCAGAAAAACTCCTTTAATTGCAAAACCCCATTAAACTTAACATTACTAGAAGGCTTAGCTGCTAAGGAGTTTAATTTCTTTAATCTGCGTACAGCATATCTTTGATCCTTCATTTCTAACAGCCTTTTCAGCCAACTTAGATCTAGCTTAATAATCTCATAAGCCAATTGCAGTCTATCAGCTTCGAGTAATAAAGCATAATTCGGCGTATAAGACGGACGGCTTGAAACCCTCTTGAAGAACTACGATTGAAGTTTTTCGATTATTTCAGTATGTCTTAAACCCCAGACTGCGATAGCATAATACAATACACTGAATGTGAGACTCCGAGAAACGTGATTTTAGTGCACCAAGCTGAATTCATTTTCTTGGTAGCCTCTTTAAGAAAATAACCCGAACTTGAGACGTTTACAGGGTGCGGCACAGAAACTTGCTGATTTGTTTTTGGTTCCAAGTGGCGAGGAGTGGTCGGTTGAGAGTGGGGAGGGTCTCATTCAGTAGAGGACGTCCTGAACAGTGCTCCCAATCTTGCCCCCCCCCCCACCGCACGGCGTATGCGTCGCGCAGAATTTCTGATTGGCTGCGTAGCGCGCGCTTATTTAAAATGTTTTAAGTATGCAAATTGTTTCAAACAAATAATAATTAGAAAATGCATAGAAATACATTTTTCATTGCAAAGTAAACTTTCGCAGTCATAGAAGTAATAATAATTTGATTTCACTGCTGAAAACACATTATTCCTTCGGACATCGAAGAAAGATTTCAGCAGTGATATCAAATTATTATTATATCTATGACTGTGAAAGTTTATTTTGCAATAAAAAATGTATTTCCATGCATTTTCTAATTGTGTGAAACAATTATTTTGCATATTTTAAACATTTTAAATAAGCGCGCTCTATGCAGCCAATCAGAAATTCGGCGCGACCCATGCGCAGTGCGGTTGGGGAGCAAGAAAGAAGAAGAAGAAGTTTCATTTCCCCAACAGCCACTTGACATCATGCATTGGACGTAGGAGCAGCGCGCATTTACCTGCGAGGCTTACTTTTCCAACAGTCGTTCCATCGTCGCCACTCAACTGTATTCCGTTCAACGTTCACCCTGCAGGTCCTGTTCCTAACCGGCAGTCGGGTTGTCCAACCCTGAATGTTTCCATCCACGAAACAATCGCCTGATGGCCAGGAACGGGACCTGCAGGATGAATGTTGAACCGAGTACGGAAGGCACATTGAGTGGCGATGATGGAACGACCGTTGGGCAAGTAAGCCTCGCAGGCAAATGCACGCTGTTCCTTCGCCCAATGCATGATGTCGATTGTTTCGCGGATTGAAACATTCAGGATTGTACAACCCAACTACCGGCCAGAAACGTGACTTGCAGGATGAATGTTGAACCGAATAAGGAAGGCACGTTGATTGGCGATGATGGAACGACCGTTGGGAAAGTAAGCCTCGCAGGCAAACGCGCACTCCTTCCTCCAATGCATGATATCGACTGAATGTGGGGGAAACGAAGCTTCAGGACGTCCCCTACTGAATGAAACCCTCCTCACCATCATCCGACCACTCCTTGCCGCTTGGCGCCAAAAACAAATCAGCAAGATTGTATGCCGCACCCTGTACTGAATGAAATTTACTTTACAATATTCCTCAATCAGGTTAAACTTAAATTGAAGATCAGCTTAAGAGTTGGCGAGGATCACTATATCGTCAGCATATGCTAGTAAAATTACATGAATTAGGTGATCGATCTAAATTCCTATCGTCCCGTGGTTTCTTAGATATTCCTCCAAGTCAGAGATTAACAAGGCGAAAAGGAGAGGACTGAGAATCTCGCCCTGCAGAAACCCTAGGCCTAGACCTTAACTGACGTAGGGCCAGACAAGATTCCTTTATTTCCATATGCTCACTAACATCTAAATCTGAAAATTGAGATAATTCTCATTTTTTTAATAAGTCTTTTAATTTACGACGCATCATATCACATTCTCTATCGAACCAGGGTGTTTTCCTGGTACTCGCTAAAAAGGCTTGGAAATCAGGCCTAACTTAATCGCTACTACCGAAATTGCAGATATGAGATTCTCGTTCAACACCTCCACATTCTCACCAGTACAAGAAACATTAGGCGAGACTAATATTTGCTCAGTGTATGCCCCAACCTCGGCCCCGACGTTCTTTCCCTCCAGACGAAATTCACTTTCCCTTCTCTTTTACCTCAATTTTACCATTTTTTCACATCCATTATTTCAATCTTTTACATTCGCTCCCCTAGCCCCCTCCAACTCCTCCATCGACTCCTCACACAATCCTAGAATCTTTAACACATTCTCTTTCCAGCTTCCTTTGTCTTCCATTCGTCTCCTACTTCCTCCCAATGTGTACTGTTAGTTTCCTCCTCCCATTCACATATTCTGAACTTTATGTTCTCTTTCTTTTCCCAGTACATCCTTTCCCTTACCTTGTTTCCCAATTTAAATCTTGGTATTCTCGTCCACATTCTTTCTTCCCATCCCTTTTCTTGTGTTTCCCTGTCCCTTCTCTCCAAATCTTCACTGCTTACCCCATTCGCCTCTCCTATATGACTGGCACTACAGAACTTCCTACTTTCTTTTAGCCATCTTGTTAATTCCATCGCCCTCCCTCTCCTCTCTTCTACCTCCTTCAAAAAAATTTTCGCCAACTCTCCTTCCTTTCCCCTACTTAGCTTCGTCTCAAACTGCCATGCCTTCTTTTTCTCTATAGTACTTAATTTATCCCTTTGCGCTTCTTCTTTCACCGTATATCCATATATCCTCTAGTCTACACCTAGCATCCACCTTATATACCTTTCTTGTAAATTCTCAATCTCTTTCCTTTCCTTTTATCCCCATATCTCCGTTCCATAACCTCATACCGGAAATATCAGGGTATTAGATAACCACATTTTTTTTGTCCAATATTTTTTAACCTTCTTCATCCTATTCCCCATATTTGCTTGATTACCCCGTCCGCTTTTCTTGATCCCTTCTCTTATATGATCTCTATGATATCCATTTGCTTGAAAGCTATATCCAAAATATTGAAACTCCTTTACTTTTTCGAACCTTACTTCCTTCCATCTCCCAGTCCATTCTTTCTTTATTTCCCCTCCTTTTCTTAACCTCATTATCTTTGTCTTTTCTACATTTAAATATAACTTTGTTCCATCAAAATATTTCTCCAATCCTGTGATGAAGCCCACCTTGCCTTCTTTAAAATTTTCCATCAACACTATATCGTCCGCGTATTTCAGTGTACATATCTTTTCTGCTTTTATCCTAACTCCTTCCCATCCTTTTTTGTTGATTTATTCTTCTAAGTATGAATATCGTCTTCCAAATTTAAATATCTTCAACTGGAATAAATTCCATGAAGCAGGAACGACATTTAAATCAATAGAATAATTATTTTATTGTGTGCAGGATCTACTTTGCGTAGAAAATATTTTATGTACGATTTTTTGTTGAAAGGAAAAATATTTGACATAATATAATTTTGTTTACAATGTTTTAAGAATATTTTCAGAATGACACAATAAAATTATTGTTTAATTATATGAATAGAAAATATTTTGCATAGGAGAAATATAATAAGTATACTTTGTGTATAATATATTCTGTGCAGAATATATTTTTGTATGAACAGCGTTTTCCCATTTATTCTTGAGCACATTTTGAATGAGAATCTGTCTGTTTAAATCGATTCCCCAGCTTTGGAGATATATATTCAAAAATTCTCAACTCTGCGGAGAATAAATTTGATCTGTTCCTGCAAGACAAACTTAATTTAAATTTCGATAAAGACTTTGGGATAAGCCAATTATTAAGTTTTGAATCCGGTTTGAAAGAAGGGAAATAAATTGTTGGCTGAGGGGAAATAAATGTTCTGAATATATTATCGATGATCCATCTCAATAAAGAAGCTGTCGAAGACACACCTTATGATCGTGCCTACAAATCCTATTTCTGGTAGTTAGAGGACTTGCATCCAAGGGGAGCCGCTGCGACGCATTAAGGGGATTAAAAAGACTCGGGTTTTCGCCACATACATAATACTTCTACGAGGATGCATTGTTTAATGTAATATTTCAACCACATAATCTAAAGGCAATTTCACTCGCGGGAGAAAAGCGATTTTTTCGAAAAATGTTCTTGTGGTTTTGTTTTTTGTAATTGAAAACTAAGCGTTCTTTTGTGCCTGTGGAATGCAACGCGCCAGATTATGGTAATACATAATATAGTAATATAATATAATACAATGATAAATACGGATGCGAAGTACTATGGACGTATTCACTATGGGTGTATTTATTTTTGCTCATTTTAGCGTATTTTGCTTCCACATAAGTATCAAATGAATTTACTTCCTCATAGAGAAAGGTTTTTCCTAACAATATAAAAAAATGGACACTTTCAATATTTTTCAAGCTCATTTTTCTGTCTTTCTGAAAATTTTATTTTCAGAAAATCAGAGGGCCCACAAAAAAGTCAATTCATGTGTTCTGTTACAATTAACAACTTTTTAACCTACCCTAGTCTTATATTTCAAATTGAAACCTAATAGAAACAATGTAACTTTTCTTAAAACTTTCTGCGCAGATATTGGTTAATCACTTATGGTCTTATAGTATTTGTAGATCATGAAAAGTTCTTAATTTTCGCAATCGATGCGTCTTAAAGACGCGAACAAATATCTTACATACATTATATTTGTATTCCCAATACTAGAAAAGTTTTCCTTATATCAACAAGATTAACAACATATTTTTTCAATTTATAAATCGGTATTGCTAGATCATAGAAGGTTACAGAAGGTTTGTCAATTGGCCATTCGAAGTCTCTCAAAGACGCAAACAAACATTTCAAATATAGTACTATAGTACTCATAATATGAACAAAGTTTTTCTCATATAAACAGAATATACACCTTTTTCTTAAACTTCATAAATCGGCAATGGTCGATCATAAAAGGTTCACCAATAGGTCAATTGATGCGTCTCAAGGACGCGAACAAATACTCTGCATGTAATATTGTCGTGTTTTGAATATCAATAAGCTTTTTTCATATAAACAGAATTAACCATTTTTTTAAACTTCATAAATCAGTATTGGTGGGTTATAAAAGGTTCATCAATAGGTCAATCGATACGTTTCAAGGACGCGAACAAATGCTGTACATGTAATATTATCGTATTTTGAAAGTCAAAAAAGCTTTTCTCATATAAACAGAATATACCATTCTTTGAAACTTCATGAATCGGTATTGGTGGGTCATAAGAGGTTCATCAATAGGTCAATCGATGCGTCTCAAGGACGCAAACAAATAGTCTACATGTAACATTGTCCTATTTTGAATATCAAAACAGTTTTTCTTATATAAACATAATTAGGATGTCTAGCGGACCGGGAAACTGGAAGAAACCGGGAAAACCGAGGAATTTTATTGGACCGTGAAAAAACCCGGAAAAACCCGCGAATTTTGTTTAGACCGGGAATTTTTTGTATTTCATCGAAAATCGACTTTTTTCTACTTTATCTTTTTTTTATTCCGTTTGCACTTAATCTGCAGTCGCAAGATTTCTTCCTAGGCTTATCCTGAGTACCGATATGTAATTTCTTACATTCTCATCCTAATGAGTAGGTAATGGTTTTATGTAAAATTTGACGTAGTCGGTTTTAATAAAATCTTCACGTTTTGAAACCTACAAAGTCAGAAAAAACGATTCTTACAAAGGTCTCTGTCTGTAGTCTGGCACACTTTTTTAAAAAAGACAAGTTTGTTAGCTAGCTATTTTGGATATAAATTCAAAAAGTTGAAGCATTTTCAAAAATTTTCAGACCATTTTTTTAAGAGTTGAAAATTCGATGTGCCCACAAGATTACCATAACCACTTTTTGAGTTTTCTTGAAAAATCGAATATTCAAATTTTGACCCCACATAAAATAATGAAAAATAAACAATGATTCGATTTTGCGGTCAAACTATGCAAGATACAAAAAAGATTAATAAACAAAAATTGTGCACCTAAAAAAGATCTACAAATTTGTGAAGAATCATTTTTCTATAGGACGCTTGGTTTTGGTTTTAATCGTGAAAAATGACATTACCACGTAAACAAAAAAACAAATTTTTTACATTCTCGTTCTTATGAGAAGGTATTCGTTTTATGTGAAATTTAACTTGGTCGTTTTTCATTAAACCTCCACGATATTTAAGAAGCTGTCTGCCTGTAGACTGTACTTAGCGTGTAGTCTGTCTGCCTGTAGGCACGATAACTTTCGAAAAAATGATCAGATTGGATTGAGCTTTGGGACACTTTTTTAAAACCTGAAAGAAAAGGACAAGTTCTTTATCCAGCTATTTTGGATAAAAAATCAAAAAGTTATAGCATTTAAAAAATGTTTGGGACCATTTTTTTCAAGATTTGGAAATTCTATATACGGCTATTTGTAGTACACGGAAATTCGAAAAACTGATCCTCACGAAAAAGGACAGAAGCCACGAAAAAAATAAATAGAGAAAAGTTGTTCACCCAATAAAGAGCTACAAATTAGTTATGAATCATTTTCTGTTGAGACGCGTAGTTTTTGTTTAGTTGTGAAAAATAAAGTTAAAAATAAACAAATTAAATTTTTTTGACGCTCAAATTTGGAAGCAGCGCGCGATGAGAGTGTTCTTGCGCAGCGGGCAGATTTTTTCTATGTATATTATGTTAAATTTCCTATTTCTATGTATACGTTGACTTTTAAAAATCACAAAAAGAAATCTAAAACTTGGTTGTGAGGAAAATATTTGACCGGGAAAAAATCGGGGAAAAAGGGGGAAACCCGGGAATTTCGAATTGCCTGATCACTAGACACCCTGATAATAAACCATTTTTTGAAACTTCATAAATCGGTACTGGTGGATCATGAAAGGTTCATCAATAGGTCAATCGATGCGTCCCAAGGACGAAAAAAATACTCTACATATAATATTGTCGTGTTTTGAATATCAGAAAAGTTTTTTTCATATAAACAGAATGAAACATTCTTTTAAACTTCATAAATCGGTATTTGTGGGTCATAAAAGCTTCATCAATAGGTCAATCGATGCGCCTTGAGGACGCGAACAAAGTCTCTAGATATAATATTGTCGGGTTTTGAATATCAAAAAAGCTTTTTTCATACAAACAGAATGAAAAATTATTTAAACATCATAAATCGGTATTGGTGCGCCATAAAAGGTCCATCAATAGGTCAATCGATGCGTCTTAAGGACGTGAAGAAATACTTTACATGTAATATTGTGGTAGTTTCAATATCAAAAAAGTTTTTCTCATATAAACAAGGTAAAAATGTTGTTTTAAAATCTCTAAACGCAAGAAAAAATTACGCAGTGTCTCACCGTCCCGAAATTCGAAATGACCAGTGCAATATTTTTCATAAGCTTGGCTAGTCGTCCCGAATTTTCGGGTGGGGGGCGGGAAGACACCCCTGTGACTGGCCACATAAATAATAGTGGTCCAACCCCCCTAATTTTTTGGGACGACTGGACACAGCCAAAAAAATAATTCCCAATTTTCGATCTAGCTCAAAATCCTGTCAGACCTGGATATCAATCGGAGCTACACTTCTTCCAAATTTCATGATTGTAGCTTTCTTACTTTTCGAGATACGGTGAACAGAAAAAGTGACACAGACATATACACACACACGTACATTCTGAAAAAAGTTTATTTTCGAGCTCCTGAGGTCGCATCATATCAAAATATGTCAAAAAAGTATATTTGAAAATTTAGGTCATTACAAACCTCCCTCTATGAGGAAGCAAAATAAATGATAATAAAATAAAATGATAATTTTTAAGTTGGTTTCATGGTAAGAAAAAAACTTTCTTACCAGCAAACAGAAGAATATAATATTATATATATTTAACAAAAATCATCATTATATGTTCTTATTATTTGTTTTTAAATTTTCATTATTGTATCATATCACAGTAAATCCCAGGAATAAATTCTATCTTGAAATCGGATAAAAACGCTGCAGCACGTTTATCTACTCAAAGATAAAATTTATCTGACGGAAGATAAAATTTATCGTGCGAAAGATAAAATTTATCTGGCGGAAGATAAATTTTTTTCACGAAAATATTTATGTCAAATGCGTGAGCCTATGTAAACTGAAAAGAGCGGCTAGGTTCACCAAAATTCGGTGGGCCTAGATCGAAAATTTTCGGTGAGTCTATAAAACCTGGAAAGAACGGTTATGTTTACTGAAATCCTCGAGGATCAACTGCCTGACTCGAGTATTTCCTTGAGAAATTTGAAAATCCTGGCGGCATTCTTTGGTTAAATCACCTTCGAAAATTACGCGAGGGTCTTATCAATAGGGCTGACTTACTGAACTCTTCGCAGATATTTTGAAAATACATTTCCCCTTATTACAAACAACACTTTATTTAAATGATTCAAACCAAAAAACCATTAATCTACACTTACACGATATATAGACTGCACTTAGGTTACCTTA
>CAKNXH010063760.1:35347-126121 GCA_932178445.1 Andricus quercusramuli | reverse complement strand
CATCCCCATCCCCATCCCCACCCTCACCCCCACTACCACCACGACCCCCACCTCCACCTCCACCTCCACCGCCACCACCACCTCCACCTCCACCTTCATCTTCACCTTCACCTTCATCTTCATCTTCATCTGCACCTGCATCTTTATCTGTGTATATATATGAATCTGCGTCGTTATTCTCATCGCTATATCCATTTTTATCTTCAAGTACATGATGATGACCACATTCCTACAAGGTACATTCTAATTTATATTTTTTGTTTTCAAGGAAACTGGTGAGGGACTAGGGGAAGTGGAGAAGTGAGGGAAATGAAGGGAAAGGAAGTAGAGAAAGTAACAAGAAACAGGGGAAATGATTGGAAGTGAAGAAGGGTTGTACGAGTGAGTGGCGGAGGGAATGTAAGTGCTCGAGTGGGAAGTAGGGGAAGATTAGCATTAGGTTGGAAAGTTAGGAAAGAGGGAAGTAGAATAGGCAGAAGTTGTGGTGCCTTTTTCAAACGTTTTTCAAAATTCAATAAAAAAAATTATATAATTTATTTTGATAGGAAGTTCCCAATACAGGGTGTCCCAGTACTCAAAAAACATTTTTGTTTTTGTCGAAAATAAATTATAATGTCGAAAATTTAGTTTATAGTTATAGTGTCGAAAATAATTATAAAAAAATTGTGCTAAAGTTAAGAATTACCGAGTAATTAACAATTAAAGATTAACCAATCAGAAGCACGCGTTAAAAGGTCGACAGTCCATGTGCTATGGACAATAGTGTGTGCATAAACAAGTTCAGTTCGTATAATTTCTCCTCCGTTCGCTTTTCCAGTAGGTCGTGACTCTCTGGTGTAACTGCACTCGTCAACGAGATACAAAAATTGAAAAAAATGTTTTCCACAATCAACCAAATTCGACAACATTCTCATGAATTCTGTGAATTCCCTTGAATTTTGGAGAATTTTCGAGAACTCAGTGGAATTCTCCTAAATTCTGAAGAATTCTCTTGAATTCAGCAGAATTTTCTGAAAATCAGCAAAATTTTCTCTAAATCTGTAGAATTTATTTGATTTAAGCAGAATTCTTTTGATTTCAGTGAAATTCTCTTGAATTCTGTATCATTTTTTTGAATTCAGTAGAATTCTCTTTAATTATGTAAAATTCTCTTTAATTTAGTAGAATTTTCTTAGGTTTGACAGAATTCTCTTAAAATCAGTGAAATCGTCTTGAAATCTGTGAAATTCTCTAGAATTCAGTAGAGCTTTCTTAAATTAGCGAAATTTTCTTGAAATCAGCAGCATCTTTTAAGTTCCGCAGAATTCTCTTTTCAAGAATATTCTGCTAAATTCGAAAGAAAACAGGATAATTTAACTGAATTCAAGAGAATTCTCTAGAATTTAATACAAAAATGTTTGTTGAGTATTGAGATACCCTGTATGTTTTGACAAGTCTAGAGCTAACAAACAGATGAATATAAAATTAAATAGACAAAATAGACTTTTCAAATGATGTGTCCCGTCAAGACAACGTCCACCTTGTTGACCTGTTGAAAAAATAAAAAATAAATTATTTTCTACTTATTCTAGTTCGGGCTGTAGCCACACATTTGTTAAAGATATGCGCAAAACATAAGCTCAATTCGTCCAATGGTTTTCAAGCTATCATGTACAGCAATTCCAAAAACGTATTTTCGAAATCATGAGTCTGAAATTCGCAATATTCACGAAAAACGGAAGAATTTTTCTTTCTCTTTCAAAAAGTCGGAATATCTTGGCTGATTATTGCAGCAATTTAATGCTGAAAGCACCCTGAAGAAGTTCAATCCCTTTAGCTTATGTGGTACCTACCCTAAAGTCTAAATAAATCACTGAAGTAAAACAAAAGTTTCGTACGAATAAATAATATAAAGCGCGATGTATTACAACCCTGCGTAATTTTACCTCAATATTGTGAGAATCATCTTCGTTAACAATTTCAAGATCGTGATACTTTCCAAGTCTCGATAAAGATTCTCTCCGACTTTGTTCAAATCTCCAACGATTTTTTTGGTCTCCAGGGGATTAAACATGAAATTTTAATTAAAAATTCATATTCTCATTATTAGTTTTATTTACATTATTGAAGCATTATTTTACACTGTTTTCTGGATTTTGACGGTTCATAGTCGAATTATGATAATAGAGTTTACATAAAATAACAGTTTTTAATCACACAGACTTCAAAGTAACTTTATGTTCAGGAGACAGCTGTCAAATTGAGAAGAATTTCGTATATTTACTGTTTTCTACTTCAAACGAAAAAGAATTTCAATCATCTTGAACCTAGCTGCCTTTCCTCTTCTGTTCTAAGTTTGTCATGGAAACAAGATCAATAAAGTAAGATTATGAATTTTGTCGACAGAAATTTCAAGATGCAGAAATTATTTCCAGATTAGAACAGTTTATAAAAATAAATATTTATTTGAAAGGAATATCGGACGAACAATTTTTAGTGAAAGTTTATGGATATTATTATATAATCCACAAAAGTTCTATCGTTTACAACTTACAACTCCCGGAATTGTTACAGGGAAGCACAGTGACATTTCTGTGGCCCGAAAGAGCTCTCCATAGGAAACCGTACACTGGAGAAATAATAGAATGCCCAAGTAAGTCATGACTTTCTGGATGTGCAGGAGAGCCTTCGGGTTGACGTGGGGGTTAGGGCCTAAAATGCTTGCATGGCTCTACTCTGCTGTCTTGAAACCCGGGCTACTACACGCGGCGGTGGTCTGGTGGCCACGAGCGGAATTTAAAACAATGCAGGACAGGCTGCGAAGATTACAAACGCTAGCATGCAGGGGTTTGACTGGAGCAATGAGGACTGCGCCCACAGCGGCGATAGGATACATGCTCTGTGAGGAACCCCTGCATGTTGCGATAACCTCCACAGATGAGGCAAGATAAAATAAAAAGACGCTTCAACTTTGCCAAAGCTTTCCGCGTCTGTATCCCAAGCTGGGATCTATGAAAAGGAAATGGTAACCCGCTCCTCCAAGGGAAAATCTGGTATACGGATGACTCCAGGGGAGAGGAAGTGTCAGGAGCAGGAATTTACGACATTAAGAGAGGAAAGGGGATGAGGATCACACTTGAGAGACACGCTACTGTTTTTCAAGCGGAGTTCCTGGCCGTCCTTCGCTGTGCTGAAACACTAATAGATGAAAACTCTGCTGGCAGACAGATCACGATCTGCTCGATCAGCCAAGCGACACTAACTGCAATAGGGAAACCAGACATAACATCAGAACTGGTTTGGGAATGCAAAAAAGGCATTAAACCAACTTGCACAAAGGAACAAAGTGGCTCTCATATGGGTCCCTCGTCACACAGGGATCAAGGGCAACGAAGAGGCGGATCACTTGGCAAAGTACGGCGCAGCGAGCGAATTCGTAGGACCGGAACTGATACTGGGAATAGCATCCTGCAGTGTCGGGATGGCCATTAAAAACTGGATCCGAACAAAACACAAAGAATACTGGGAACAACCAAGGGTTGCCGTCAGGCGATATCCATCATGGGGTATACTTATAGGATGGAGAGAGCCAGGGAAATCCTGAGTTTACCCAAGAAAGACATAAGGACAGTGGTACGGACCCTGACAGGGCACAATCACTTGAACTATCATATGCACGAACACGACGGAGTGCTGGCTGTGCGGCAGGGATGATGAAACATCCCTGCATGTATTATGCCAGTGCCCGGCATAAGCTAGGCTCAAGCCACAGAACCTCGGGGTGCATTTTATGGAAACAGAGGAAATCGAAACGCGATCGGTGGTCGACATACTGGGCTTCGTCAAGAGGTCTGGGGTCGACTGCTGAGAGTGAGCAAGTAAGGGTGTGGCACAATAGTCCTTATAGCTTGAGCGCCAGGGGAGTTTTCCATGAGCTTCCCGCCCGTATTAAAACTAACTAACTGACTTTACTAAGATTAAATAAATTTGAAATAAAATGTAGACTTTGACAGATTTCGTAAAAAAAAATTAGAAGCTTCATGAGAATTTTGAAAGGTTTGAACATAATGAAAATATTTTTTTAGGATTCATGGGAAATTTGTTTTGAAAATTTATTTTAAGAGAAAATGTTTTGAACATTTCAAATAACTTTCTAAAATGGCTAAAAAGAATGTATGAGATTTTAAACAAAATTTTTCAATTTGTCAGCATTTCGAAATGAAAAATAAAATGGAGTAAGTTCAAGGGCTATTTATAAGTTTTGCAAAAATTGATAAATAATGTGAACCTTGCGAGGAATTTAACACAAAATGTAGATATTTAAAGATTTCGAGCAAAAAATTAATCAACTTGTTAAGGATTTTGAAAGATTGCAAGGAAATAAAAAAATGTCTCAACATTCCTACGAAAATTTCAAATGATTCTTTATTCCAAAAAATTGATAAAAAAAATTTTTCAATGTCGGAAAAGAAACCAAATGATTTAAGAACATTTTTCATGATTTCGTATTTCAATGAATTAACCTTTACAGAAAATTCCTGAATAAGAAGACATTCGAAATAGAAAATTCTCGAAATTATAAAGTTACTGATAGTTTAAAATTCACAAATTGGAAAATTGTTGAATACTGAAATTCCTGACTGTTTAGAATATTACAGAATTTTGAAATTCCAGAATGTAACCAATTAAAAATTTTTCAAATAATCAGTAAATAGTGAAATAATGAATAAAATAACAAATATTTTCATCAAATAAAAGTACTTTTAGGTAAATATTCCAGTAATCTTGACGGTACAAATAATAGTTAAGCTTGGTTATAATTAAAATATATATTAACATTTAAATATAAAACCAATTTATTTTCCAAATTTTATAGTGTTAAATGTAATTTCAGATTTTTCGAATCAAATAAAATGCAAGAAAATTGGCGTCACGATTACTGGGGGGTTTAACTTATATTATTTATAATTTCAATCCCTGTATTGGCAATTTGACAATGTTGCATGCATTATAATGTCGGCCATTTTTTACGGGAATTTTAAGATTAAAAATTTATAAATTGTCTGCAATTTTATAATTTGCAGAATTTCCTATTTCGAATATTACCTTTTTCGGAAAATTTTCAGTTTCGAGAACTTTATTTTTCGGGATGTTTCAGTCATCTCATACAAACGTCCAAAAAAATGTGGAAGATTTTAATTAATGATGTAAAATGTTTTAAGACTTGAAAATATTTCCGAAAATCCATTCAAATATTTTTAAATTTCCACCAAACTTCTAAAAGTCTTAAGTATCTTTTAAACTCGCTCGAATTTTTTCTAAAATTTGATGAAATCTTGTAAAATGAGAAGAAAAATTTGAAAATTTTCCAGATTCTTTCACTTTTACATAACATTCGAAAAAAATTGGTAAAGAATACTTTTCTAAAATCGAATTTAAGCTCAAATGTAAGGGTTCAAAAACTTTAAAAAAACTTGTTATTCTAAATTTTTATTTTGTCTTGAAAATTATCGGAAAACTACACAAGCACGTAGCGGGCGATTGGTGATGATAATTTTACATTTGAAAACAATATACTTTTATCCCTACTTTTTTTATTTCTTTGAAGCTCATCGTCAAATTGCAAGCAATCTCCAGCGCAATATCCACTTTCTTCAAAAGAAAGGGTTGAGAGCATTCATATGCGACGTTGTAATGCATTTTATCTAAATCTTTGAGAAGCTCCTTTGAAGCAATGAGATTTGCTACTTTTCTTAGAAATTTTTCTACATTCTGTAGAATAGTTTACATTTAGTGCATTCATAATCATTCATTCATTATTATTCTTATTATTTATATTAAGTATACTTTTGCGTTGATTTGTCTTTCAATTTCTTTTTCGGCTTCAGGTTCGATCATTTTACGTTTTCTACCACGTTTACCTTCGATCTCCAAACCTGGTTCGTCGGCAATATTCTTTAGTGTGATTCTAGAAGACACTTGATTTGCATTTGCATTTTTCAATTTGTCCAACATATTGACCAATGAATGAACAATGAATTTGTTAAGTGTTATCAATTTCTTTTCATTAATTTCACTCGTATTTGTTTATTCTGCGAATCTTGTTAACGTTATTTTCAACGTTATTTTCAACCATTTTCTTTCCATAGATCCGCTGTTTCCGGAATGTAATTCGATTCCTCACAAAAGCCCCTCCAATCTTCCTGCTTATACTTCCTTATGTTTTTATTGTATTCGCACTGGGCCGTCTTATAGATGTCCCAGTCCGCAGGAAATTTAGTTCTATTTGCCCTATTGCAAAATATTCTTGTCTTTCTACGGAGTCTCTCCAGGTGAGTGTTCCACCATTTTGCTCCCTTTCTAGACTTGATAGTGCTTGTAGGGCAATTGTTCTCATATGATGTTGTCAGAGCCCTTCGCAGAAAATCCGCAGCGTGCTTCAACTCATCCATGGTACCATAGCTTGTGGGGAATTCCGCAAGCCTCCCTTCGATTTCCTCTTTATATAAGTCCCAAAGTGTATTTCTAGGGTTTCTAATATTAGATACTACCGGTTTTCTGAGGGTTAATCGGAACGCGATGTGTTTGTGGTCCAAAAGAGACTCCTCAACGGAGACCTTCCAGTCCACTACCCTACTTCTCAGTGCACGTGAGGAGGTGAGAGGTGAAAGTTCGCATCACAACCCAACAGTAGAGGAATCTTGTTCTCTTGACAATACCGAATTAGAGCCTCCACTTCTCTGGGAGGCAAGGGTCACTCGGCATCGCCAGGAAAGTAAGCCGAGGCAATAAATACCTCTAGACTTTCTCCGCTACTGCATCCATACCCTTGACGGCTATGCATGCCCTTGGCGTTTCTTCGCGTGCCCCCTTGTATATGAAGCCACATCCTGACAAGCCACAAATTCTTTCCCGGTATAACCAGGGTTCTTGGATTAGGGCTAGCCCTGTCTGCACAACAGACATGCATCTGGCTAGATCCGCCGAGGCGCCTTTGCTGTGGTGCAAATTGATCAGCGTAATGGAGATTCCCTTCTCAGCCATTAAAAGGCAAGGGCTCTGATCGAGGATTCAGGAAGTCTAACAACTAGAATCCAGCCTCTCCCCTTTGGCCTGGTTCGCTGCCCGTCTGAAAATACCTTCCAAGAAACAGTTCGCAGGGACGGGTTCCGAAAGCTCAGGCGCCCCAGAAGGGTCGCCCGATTCTCGGGGTTACCGGGGGATTTCTCCATAAACCAGTCTCGCGACCAGATGTCAGCGGCCTCTACAACGATGGCTCCCGACCTGATGAAGATGTCGTTGAATCTGGGGGCCCGTCCCTCGCGAGGTAAATTGTCAATCCCTTTTGAGATTTCATCCCGCAAACTGTCCAAGTCCTCAAGAGTCAGAAAGTTATCAGCATAACCCGACGCAACAACAACCCTCACCAGGGCGTTTTTGGCCATTTGTGCGAAAGTACGACCCTGTGTTACCAGGGCCTTCTGCCGTTTAAACTCCCTGTTTGGGGGAGTTTCTCCGGAGCCCTTCTTCCCCTTGCCTATAGAATAAGCCTGAGGAGTTGCTCCGGGTAAATTTCCCGCAGCCGCTGCCCCCTGTGAGGAGCATTGGCTGCTGTTTGCGAATCGCGCATTACGGTCTCTCTTTCTTTGTGCTCAACAACGGCGCCTCTTCCTTACGGAGAGTTCCGTTAGTTGCACTCTCACGGCTTCGACATTATTGTCTCCACCATCTTCACTATTTCTCACCGCCTCTGGTGGTTGTCCCTTGCGGAGACTCCCACCTTTGGCGGTGGTTTGGGAGAGGGACCCTGAGCGGATCCCTCATCGTTTGTGTTTTGTATTTTGGATTTGTTGGGTAACATTTCTGTCCCACGAGAAGCTAAGGAAGTAAGAAACACCCCCTACAGAGCCCCGCTTGTAGGGGGAGGGTCTACATACTATGGAATTCGACCTAGTGTCCCAAAGTCCCCGTTAAGGCACCTCCTTTGAGACCCTACCTGTCCAACTCTGCTGAGGAGGGTGGGCTGAAATTTCAAAGCATTTGTTAACCCTAGTACCATTCAGCTCTCGATTACATATATATTTACTATCGGGGTGTCCGACCCACGCAGGAACAACGTATATCTATAGACATAATGCGGCCCTAACAGTACTTTATTACCACCTTTGTCGCTCTTACGGTGTTGGTCGCGACCCTGCCCTGCCGAACGCTCCAAGGGATATAGAGTCAATTGTCCGAAACGAGAAGTGCCAGATTTTCTGGAACTACGATTTTCGGGCAGCAGTCTCCGTTGCGCACTCGAGGCCTGACATTGTTCTCCAAGACTTCGAGAAACGAACTATATTCGTGATCGAATTCTCGGCTCCATCCGAATACAACATCACTGCAAAGGAGAAAGAAAAAGAGGAGAGATATCAAGACCTTAAAAGAGAGCTGCGTCGACTGTACCCAAAATATTCGGTACGAGTAATTGTCCTTGTGATAGGTGCTCTCGGAGGTGTGAAATTATCGCTGGTTCGTAACCTTAAAGCCATACCCGCGTGCCAAACATATGCCAAGGCTCTTGCGAGATGGATGCAGAAAGCTGTCATCCTTGGGTCGCTTCGTGTCCTCAAGACACACGAGGGTTTCGCCGGCCTGTCGTTGTGATTTCGTCGTGCCCTGTGACCACCCATCTCACGGATGTGAGACGTGGCCATAGGTGTATTTTACCGCGGTTCTACTGGGGGCCATTGACATTTTTTCCAGATGGCAGTTGCTCTTAGTGGTACCCTGCGGTGGTTGTTTAACATTTTTTTTAATTATATATACAGGGTGTCCCAGACTCAAGTGTCCGGACTTATATAGCCATATAAAAATGAAAAAAATAAATAGAAAATTCCTTTTCCAAAAATCAGTTGAAGTTTTAGTTTTTTAGTTATAAAACATTTAGGCTGGACCTATCAGGAGCGCCGTATAAACAGCCGTGTTTCCGTGAACCAGATTTCAACGCAGTGTTATTGAAGTGAGCGCAGAGGTGGGGTTAGCGACGGGAGAACACTACGTTGGAATCCCGTTCACGTCCACTCGGCTGTTTATACGGTGCTCCTGATTGGTCCAGCTTAAATGTTTCATAACTAAGAAACTAAAAGTTCAACTGATTTTTGGAAAAGGAATTTTCTATTTATTTTTTTTATTTTTATACGGCTACATAAGTCCGGACACTTGAGTCTGGGACACCCTGTATATATATATATATATATATATATATATATATCACTTACCTATATTTAGATATTATATTATTATTTCTATTCCAGAGTAATGTAGACTCAGTGTGAAGAAAGCAAAGTGGAAGATACAAAATGATAGAATGGTTAAGGACAGTTTAAGATTTAGTGTTTGAAGAGTTGTTAAAATAAAATATTACTTATTTACAAATATACAAATATACGTTTTGCATCTACAATCTTCTTCTGATTCATTCTAGATAAGTTTCTGGAGCGAAATTTCCAAGACAGATATTCTTCCTCTATTGTTTGTTAAGTTCTAGCACTCTAGTATACAAACATGCACATCCGGGTCATCGTAATTGTATTTAAAGTTGTTATTGCTATTTTAGTCCATAGAAAAACCCGTGACTACATTTGAAGTTTATCTTCTCATGAGAGAATTTTCTGTAGACGATGCTGTTAGCAGCTAGATGCATCATTAGGTACACTGAAGTCATCGCAACTGCATTTGAAGTTCATACATTTATCATCGAACGATAAATTTTGAGTAAATTCCTGTAGGCAATGCTTTTCGCAACCTGGTGCATGATCAGGTACACCAGAGTCGGCGCAACTTCATTGAGATTTGATCTTTTTATCATCGAACTTTAAATTTTGAGAGGATTCCTGTAGACGATGCTTTCAGCAATCTGGTGCATGATCACGTACACCAGGGCCGGCGCAACTACATTGGAATTGGATCTTTTTATCATCGAACTTCAAATTTTGAGTAAATTCCTGTAGACGATGCTTTTAGCAATCTAGTGCACGATCGGGTACACCAGGGTTGGCGCAGCTACATTGGAATTAGATATTTTTATCAACAAACTTCACATTTTAAGAGAATTTCTGTAGACGATGCTTTTGGCAACCTGGTGCATGATCAAGTACACCAGGGTCAGCGCACTTACATTGGAATTCGATCTTTCTATGAACAAACTTCAAATTTTGAGAGAATTCCTGTAGACGATGCTTTCGGCAACCTGGTGCATGATCAGGTTCACCAGGGTCGGCGTAACTACATTGGAGTTCGATCTTTTTGTCAACGAAATTAAAATGTTGAGAGAATTCTTGTAGACGATGCTTTTGGCAACCTGGTGCATGATTGGGTAAACCGGGGTCGTTGTCAATTTGGGAGGAGTACCGATATTACGCACGTTTATACCGTCCGGACTCAATTACATTTTTTTTTTTTTTTTTTTTTTACGAGGGCTGGTGAAAAATGTTTTAATAACACACCGATAAGGGTCCGCACTTCCCAGTAGTGTGGGGATGCTGATGTCATCTCTACAATGATCTCAATATATATGAATATACACGGAGATCTTAATTTGATCATTATAGTGATGCCATCAACGACCCACTAAAAAACACCACCCTTCCTCCTTGGCGTGATTTCCCCCCGGAACTGCTTTCGCATTACTCCAGGGGGTGCCATTTCTTTGCCTCTGGGGCTTCCTGTGTTCTTCCTTCTAAGGTCTCTTATTCCAACCAGGATGAACGCATCGTCCTCATCATGGGCGGTGGTACCGCACATCGGGCTCGTCCGCTTTCGACATCCTGGTTGGGGGTGATTCGTTGGACTGCCTCTCATTTCCGCTGGTTTCTTCCATCCGGAATTGTTTCGTTTTATGTTCCAACCTAGATGTTGCGCATCGTCCTCAGCAGCACAACAATGTCGTGAAACGGGCTCGTCGGCCTTCGAGCATCCTGGTCGGGCATGGTTACACGTTGTCCCAGAAGTTCTCAGTTTCCAACATCTTTTCTATGATGTTTTCTGTAGAAAAATGTCCTATTTTCATCCTCAGTTTGCTTCTATTCTCAACCCACCTGTCACACTCAAAGAACGTGTGAGATGCATCATCATTAATCGATCCGCAATACTTGCAGTTTGGGCTTCTTACTTTGCCCATTCTATGCAAATATGCCTGAAATAATCCATGTCCCGATAAGAACTGCGTGAGGAAAAAGTTGACATCTCCATGATTTCTATGTAACCATGGTACTATGTTACTTATTAGCTGGGCAGTCCATCTTCCTCTGGTTTCATTTATCCACCTTTTCTGGCAGTGCTCCATCGTTTTGGATCTGGCTTCCTCTTTAGCTTCTACTTTGCCTATTTCCGACTTTCTCACGAAGATGTTTTTTCGCTCAAAAGCCAGCAAGTCAATTGGTATGATTCCAGCTATTACCATGATAGCTGGCATGGATACCATGCGGTACGAGCATGCCACTCTCAGTGCGCCTCGATATTGCACTCCAGCGATTCTTCTCCTGTATTTATCTTTCCTAAGTGCGTCTGTCCATATTTCAGCCCCGTACAGTAGGATGGACTTTGTTACGGACATCAATAGCCGGCGTTTACTCGCCTTAGGTCAATCTATGTTGGTCATCAGTCGACTTAAGGCTGTTGTCTTAATTGCAGCCTTATCGCACGCTTGTTTTATCTGTTCCCAGAAGGTTAGTTTTGAGTCCAGCTGAATTCCAAGTTGTCTATGGTCTCTTCTCCAGCTTCAGCGGAATCAGAGTATCTATTCTCTTCGTTGTCAGAATGACTATCTCCGTCTTCTGTATAGCAAGATTCAGTCCGTGTTCCTGCATCCATCGACAGACTCTTCTCATAACTTGGTTCAGTTTTATTTGTCCCAGTTCCGTGTTACGAGCCACAATAACCGCAGCTATGTCATCAGCATACCCTACTAGGACGACGTTTTCTGGCATTTTCATACGAAGGATACCATCATAGGAAGCATTCCAAAAATCTGCTCCCAGGACTGATCCCTGTACTGCCCCGGCCGTTATCTTTCTTCTGCGCATTCCTTCCGTGGTATCGAATAACAGCACTCTATCCTGAAGATAATTTCTTATCATTCGGAGGAGATACTGCGGCACTTTGGAGTTGTTTTGTAGTGCTTCTATTATATCATCCCATCTAGCTGTATTGAAGGCATTCTTCACATCCAGCGTTACTAGGAAGACTATTTGCCTCGAAGAGCGACTTCCTGCATTGGCTGCGTGTGCTAGTTGGACAATGTCCCGTATAGCATCTATTGTACTGCGACCTTTCCTAAATCCATACTGACGTTCGGAGAGATCTCCAGCTGCTTGTATGGCTGCTAGTAGTCTGGGCTTGAGGAGCTTTTCCAGAAGCTTGCCGGCACTGTCTAGCATACATAGCGGTCTGTATGATGATGGAGACTCTGGGTCTCCTTTACCTTTGCTGACTAGTATCAACTTCTGTGATTTCCACACCTTCGGGAAGTATCCGGTTTTGAGGCATTCATTGTACATATTGTGGAGCAGTTTCAGATTAGTATCTCCTACTATTTTTAGGACTTCTGCAGGAATTCCGTCTGGGCCTGGCGCCTTCTTGTTTTGCAAGGACTTCAGGGCGTCTCGGAGTTCTTCCTCGCTGAACATTGGGATTTCTGTATCTATGATATCCTCAGCATAACTCGTTATTTCATGCTGTGGAAATAGCGTATCAACAATATGTTCCATGACTTCAGGTTCTTTTGCTCCAGTCGATTTGAAGAATCCTAGTTTCTTGGTGACTATTCTATAGCCCAAGCCCCATGGATCGTTATCTACCTCTTTTTTGAGAGTTTTCCAGCCTGAACGTTTACTCTGCTTAATGGTATCTCGGAGCATTTTCTTGGCTTGCGAAAATTCGGCTTTTCTGACAGCCATTTCCGCAGGTTTCCTTTTCCTCGCTCTTTGCGCTTTCCGTCTCAAGTGTAGACAGTTTTTCCTTAATTCTGCTATTTCCTGCGACCACCAATATGCTGGTCTTGCGGTGTATCCTCTTTTCTTCTTTTGCATAGCAGCGTTGCAGGCTCGGTGTATAAGCAGCATGTTTTTCTTCATCATGGCTTCAGCCTCGTCTCTGCTTTTAGGGTCGCAATATATTCGTATGCCCATTGATGGGGGTGCAAGATCGCTCTTCTGAACCTTTCTTCATTTAGTTTGGATAAGTTCCATCTTGGTAGATTTGAGGCGTGAAGTTCCGTAAATCTTCGATCCTTTTTAACCTGGAAGCAGATATACTGATGATCACTACCCGTATAATCTTCAATGACCTTCCAGTCCGCTATGAATTTTACGATATCCTCTGACGCTAACGAGATATTCGGAATTGTCCCATTATTTCCTATTCGTCTGAAGGTCGTTGTGGTACCAGTGTTGAAGACAATAAGTCCTAACCTGGCTGTCATTTCAACGATTCTCTTTCCTCTGCAGTCTGGGATTGACATTCCCCATTCGAGTGCCTTAGCTTTGAAATCACCTACCACCACTACGTTGTCCTCCATCGTTCGAATTTTGTCCTCCAAACCATTAAGTTTAGTTTGGAAATCCTTAATTCGTTCATTTGGTGTGAAGTAACAGCTAAAGTAGGCGATCTTTTTACTCCTTATCCAGACAAAGCCTTCTCCAGCACCATGTTCTTCAACTGGAACTTTCTCCGCATTCGTTACCCAAATAGCAGCAGTTCCAGTTCTGTCTGCAAACCATGTTGGTACTTCCTTGTCCTGGTACTGCTCAAAAAGTAGCAACAGATCGGCCTTCTTCTCATATTTAATATGAGTTAAAAGGTCATCTGCCGTTCTGCTTCTATGCATGTTCCCTTGAAGGATGCTAATCATCGTCTCTTGGTTATTTGCGCTCGGATGAGAGCTTCTCTGAATGCCTAGCATTTTCCTGTCCCTGGGACGTGACCCCGTTGATCTAGTTCCAGGTTAAGGTCTGTGCATAAGACGCATTGTGCATTAAATTCGCACGTAGCGCCCTTATGATCGGTCTTTCCGCATTTATAGCACTGGTTCTTTCTGTCGGGTCCTTTGCATTCCCGTGCCTGATGACCATAGCCCAGACACCTGAAACAGCGTATGAACATAGTTCTTCTTCTTACACGACAGTTTATCCATCCGATCTTAATGCGCGCACTTTGGAGTAATTCAACAGCTGCCTGCTCGTCGACTTCCACTATCGCCATCAGTTGACCTCTGCTATTCGGCTTTGTCAAGTTGACCTTGAGCTCTTCTGCGAGTTCCTGGAGATCCCATATTAATGCCTCTCTAACTTCTTCTTCAGTTGTTAGGCTATCTAGATCTGTGATCTCTAGAGTCGTCCGTGGCGCCTTATTTGCGACTGTACCCTGGTCTCCCAGCGCACTTTTAAGGGCATCTGTAAAGTCATTCTGATTCTTGGAGCCTTCACCTAGCTCCAGCAGTACAAATCCAGCTCTCGTCTGACGGATAGACTTTAAAACAGTGTTGGTATCCTCCGGTTTAACATTTCCCTGGATTTCCCCTAGGACCTGTGCATAGGTCTTTCCTTCTACAGGTTTAATGATGATAGCATCTGTTCTCATTCTAGGTGGCTTCTCTCTCTTTCTCTGATTTTTATTATTAGCTTGCCCCTCAGCATGCAACTGTTTTTCATCCTTATCGGCTTTTTTCTTGCGTCTTGACACCTCCGTCCATATAGGAGACGCTACATCTTTTATTTTCTTATCCATTGGAGTAGCACCTTGGTTTTCCGCTGGACTCGATGCTGTTCGTTTGACAGACGTTCGCCTCGGTGTGCTGTGACTTCTTTGCATCGTATTCTTTGCTGTAGTTAGCATGCGAGTTTGCACACTCTTCATCGGCTCTCGCTTCCCTTGAATCGCTTCTATTGCTTCTATCAACTTTGGGATACCATCTTTGATATCCGTGTTGACATTTTTTTGCTTTTCTGCTGCCTTAGCCATGATAGTCAACAGGGACTGCATTTCCTTGAGCACCTGATCAATTTTTGATTCAGGTGTTGAACTTGACTCTTCTTTCTTTTCTACGTTTTTGGAAGTTATGGGTGCCATGTATTATCGCCAGCGCATCGTGCGTGGGGGGGGGGGCGATATAGCTGGGAACGGGTATACCCTCGAACCCAAGTCCTATCCCAGTTCCCTGGGGCCCAGCCTTCGTTTAACTAGTCCCGGAAAACACGGACGGACTGGAACTCGCCCGGGGCACTGCAGATTCTGACCTCTGCATCCACCACGCACTCCCTGATCAAGGCCCGAAGGGGCTGTCTTCTGATCCCTACTGTGGCTGACACATCGGCAGTGCAAGCACACATCAGCCCCTCGCCACGACAGCGGGTTAGGCAGACGTGGTTCGGAGCACTCCCAGTGGGCCACAGCAGGAAACAATCGTGGTTTTTTCTCGGTGTGTCCTTCACCCAGTGTGTTTGGTCCGCGGGGCCTATTTTATTTCAGCCCTACCCTCTGTTTCCAGCGAGCGTTCCCCTATCCGCCACCCAGGGACGCGCCAGGTACGGGTGACACCTCCCCTTCCCCGCAGACAACTGTGGAGGTCCTTGGGGACTCAATTACATACTTAAATCGTGTACAAGAAGGTAATTATATGAAGAAATATTATATTCCTATTAAATAAATTGTGATTCGCCGATTATGTATGAAATATATATAATTTTTTATATAGTGCCTATACATAATACATGAAGGTAAACGTCCCAGTAATCGTGACCTTATTCCCAGTAATCGTGATGCCAATTTTCTTGCTTTTTATTTTATCTGAATGAATGTAATTTCTATCTGCCATTATAAAATGGTAAAAATAAGTGAGTTTCATCATTAAATGTTACTTTTAACACATTTTTGTAAAAATATATTCAAGTTATAACCAAGTTTCACGATTACTGGGACCGTCACGATTACTGGGACATTTACCTTATGTATGAACTATATAGAATTTTTCCGCCTGAGGTCCTGGTCCCTATAACCATTTTCTAATCACTCTCGTTATTGCTGACACCTGTAATATTTAGCTTTTTAGGTACGCTTGCTTCTTCTCGTAAACTGCTAAGCGGATTTCATCATTCCACAGTGCCACACACTTTAATCGCTGTCGCCTAATTGATAAAATTGAGCAACTATTTCGAATTATTTTGGGTTATTTTTGATTGCTACACCGCACCGAGAGAACATACCTACTTTTTCTCGTATGACCTCGTCTCATGCTACGTTATTATGGGTTATTTCTAACTATGGTATACCACATTCATACTAATTTAGTATAGGGGAAACCTTCCTAAAGTGAATAATGGAACCTACAGTGGATAACCATTGGTTGCAAATACTAGTATGTGTAAAATAATTAATTAAAATTAAGTAATAGTTAAGACACTCTACGTGTTCATAAATTGAAATTGAAATTAATCACTTTCATTTTATTTGTGCTCTTCATTAGTAATTATCCTGCAGGTTGAACTGTCCACTTTAGGGAGGCTTCCCCTAGAGTTACGCAATACAAAATACGTATAATACCATGCATTCGAAGTCTGAACTGTATGCTCTAAGAGTATAGAAACGACACGCGTTTAATGTACAAACGAGCTAATGCCTTAAACGCCTTACTATAATAGTATGGAGTTTCAAAGTTTCGAGTGCGAGACCTGTTATGAATTTTCAGTATGAACTTTAAGCTAATAATGCTCGAAATTCATACCGTTTTAGCATGAATAGGTCAAGCATCAAATGCATGGATTTCTCATACATGAAACGTGAGTATGTTCTCTCGGTGTACGTATTATCCAGATACCACAATTACTTTGAAAGCTAATTTTTACACGCTTAGGAACAATACAAAAATAATGAATATGTTCAGAAATAGGTGTTCACATTCACAAATTAGGCCAAGGCATTCAGAAAATACCGTTAATTTGCGATATCACAAGATGATAAATCCTTTAGACAAACAAAAATCGCTCAAACAATATTAATTATCTTGAAAAAAGTAATATTTAGGCTAAAATTTTGAAACTGGTTGGAAGAAGTAGCGAAACGTACGCTTTTCTAGCTTTTCTGGTGAAAAGTTGGATTTAAGAAAAAATAAGTTGTTTAAACAAGATGAAAATAATTTAAATAAAAAATGCACTCTGCAAGTTCATCAAATAGACAATAGTATTAATAAAATACCCTTAATTCGCGATATTCTATAAAAATAAAATTGCACTCATGGACAAAAATTGCCTAAATATTTAAAAATTAATTGACTACCACATGAACTCTTGTATGTAATTCATTTTTTCATAGAGATCGATGAGAAAAGTAAGAAAAAAGTAATAATTGAGGCATTATTCCAAAAAATCCTTATTGCTCTTGCATGTGCTAGTTTTTGTGGCACAATGAAAGGGGCCAACGGACAGTGCGCGCATGCAAAAAGCATTGCCTCAAACAATTTCCGTAATGCTTCCGTTTTTTTTGGTTTCACAGGGATATAGTTCACGGTTGAAATCTTTTATCTAACCCCTACTCGAAGGTACTATCATGTCTAGTTTTTTGCTACAATTTGACATACCTACACAGAAAGAATTCTTGGTTGGGTTAGCAGGTTATTTCAGGCATTGGATTGAAATTGAATTGAAAATTAAAACTACATTTATATATTTCTATGTCGATTGCATCCGCCAACTCAATGAAATGTGACCTATTTGTATTTTAAGTAAGACGTTTTGTTTCTGTATTATTTTTTCATGCTGAATTGGAATCTGATCTGCAATTTTCGCCCACACGACAGATTTTTGAGTTTTTGAAGTGAATTTTTTTAAAATTACAATTCAAGCTATAAATAGATGTGATTTTTTCAAAAAGAGGTACATGATTCTCGTGAGTTTTTCATTTTCCAAGTTTACTTTACTTACTAAATTTTGTTTAACTATATTTTAGCAAAGTACTAAAATGAAACTAAAATTTAGTCAAATTTAACCAAAAATGAATACCTTATTGAGAAATGATAAGAAGGTACAAAAATGTCTTGTCATTCATATCCCGCAAACTACAATGTTGAAATGAAAAATTGCTAAATAAAATTAACAACAATTTTTCAATATTTAGATTCACAGATGTGACTTATATTGAGTTTGAAAGACAATTTTCAAGGAAGAAATCCACAAGGTTTTTGAACTGTCCTCCAAAGTTGCTATTTCAGGCTGAAGCTCGATTACGATCAATTATTAAATTGACAATACCCGCTAAAATTCTCAATTTCATACTTACGAACCTTCTTGTATAAACTGACTCCTCAACAAATTTTATCATAATAAAAAATCATGATCACTAGTATTGGATAATATTTTTTATAAAATAAATCATGCAGAATTTTCTAAACTAATGTTCAGACCAGTACACTGAGAGGCTTTCCATTTGAATGAATGATGAAAACGTTTGAAACTTTATTATTCTACAATATCAAAACAGGGGAAAAAAGATGCGTTTCCAAAATTGATACAGTGGTTTTCAACTGGGCAATTTCATATTTTTGTTACAATAAGTAAAAGAAATATTGCACTATTTAGCATGAAAATTCTGAACATTTAATATTCAGTAAATCAAAGTAAATGAGCAGTTTCAGGACGACATGAACGTAATGAATTGGAAAGACTAAAACAATCTTTTCAAACTTTCGTAGGAACTTGAAATTCAAGAATCTTAAATCAGACTGAAATCAAATTCAAAATCCCATTTAACGTCCAATAATCAAGTCAATATATAGAATTCCTGAAAATAAAACAAGAATTCAACTATAAAATTTGGACAACCACCACAAAATGCTCCTATTGCAATTCCTAAAAAGCAAAATAAAAAAATTTGTTTCTTTGGACAGAAATAAAAAAGAGGAAAGAAAAATGAGAAGGCAACCAACCAAATCCCCTTCCTTCTCTTTGTTATTTCATTCGTCTTTTTTATTTTTATTATTATCAAATTACAATAAAAAAGCATGCGAAGTATTTAACAATGCTTCGGTGCTCACACAGCTCCCTTATCAAGGCAAGAAAAATTACAACAGGTGAGAACAGCGACCAAGCAACGACGCTTTCTCCTCGATGCCTGAGATCTGAACGTGGGTCTATATGCTAATCTGTCACAACAAACAAGAAGTAAGAGAAAGTCAAGACTCATGAAAACTAAATGTAATTAATCACGCTTGAATAACTTTTCTTCAATCTATGTAAATCAGTTTTTAAATTAATAGAGGACTTATTTTATTCTTTCATATAAAGCATTTCCATGAATTCTCTCTTTCTCTCAATACTTTCACTATGTAAAATTTCAACATTATCCCAGTCAAACTCGTGGTCAACATCAACAAACCCTTTTGTATGTCTAGCAAGTACACTCCTATAACAACGTCCTAAACGGACATCACTTTTGTGTTCCTCCACGCTAGTATTAAGAAGTCTGCCAGTCTGTCCCACGTAAGTCATCTTACAGATCATGCAAGTGATCTTGTAAACCACACCACCCTTTTCAAATTTTTTTTTAACATGAATCGAATAGTTTTAGAAATTTTACCAAAAGAAGGAAGAACAAAAGTATTAAAATAAATACATTCTCTCAGTTCCTTTTGATTATCAATAGCTAAAATATTACTTTGTTTGTATTTGATTGGTTGAATTCTCATTTTGATATGTTGTTGAACCAACTTTTTTGGGTAATGATAAGGATACGAAAAGAAATTTAAAATTCGACCTGAATATGTATTTTTCCTGTACCAATTGGTAATGATATTACCATCCTGACTTTTAATTACTTCTACGTCCAAAAAACTGATTTTACCATTTTTCTCTATTTCGTGGGTAAATTGAAGTTTTGGCTTGAAACTGTTGAAAGCATCAAAAACCGCCTGTAACTTTACTAGAGGAACACACAACAAGGTGTTATCGACATACCGAAAGTAAAAGGGCAAAACAAAATCCAGCTTCTTGAAAGCAAAGACTTCCATATCTTCCATAACCATTTCTGCCAAAATCGGAGAAATGACTGAACCTATGGGAGTACCAAACTTTTGCCTATAAAAAGATCCATTAAATTTAAAATAACTTGAATTCATAATGAAAACTATCCCTTCAATAAAATCTTTTTGACTTAATCGAGTACGTGTCCTTATATTGTCCCATCTATTTAAAATTGCCTGTTTAACTAACTCAAGGGGTATATTTGGGAACATTGCGACAACATCCAAAGAAATCATTACATGGTCATCAGGGACAGCTTTTTGAATATTTTTTTGAAATTCCCAGCTATTTTTAATGTTGTATTCAGAATTTGTAATTGAATCTTTATGTATCAAATTAAAGTTTGGTTCTGAAAATTTCGTCGGAGTATCAATAGTTGAAACAACAATTCTCAAAGGATGGCCCTCTTTATGAATCTTTCTCAAACCATAACATCTTGCAAGAACTGTGTCCTCAGTATTTATATCAGTTCATCTTATGTCCTTTCCCAAAAGTCCTTTCTTTCTCCAATTGTCCAGCATCTTGAAAGTGTCTCTTCTTGATTGTTTTAACGGATTTTCACTCAATAATTCAAAGTCATCACGATTGGAAAGTAAATCCTCCATATCCCTAATATAATCTGATTTCTTCATACAAACTGTAATATTACCTTTATCAGCATTCATGCAAATTATATCAGGGTTGTTCTTAAGGAAATCTTTTGTTACCTTGAAACCTTCAGAAATTTTACGATCAATACTACTAATGTACAAATAATTCTTATCAACAAAACTCTTTAACAAATGTGAAACCTTGTTTCGGAAATCTTGTTGATCCAATATTGGAACTTTGTGTATACTTGATTCAACAACTTTGACTATTTCCATCATTTGTTTCCATTTACTTTTTATCACATGGTTACTAGAACCTCTACCTAATCTGAGAATATCGGTAACTGAATCAGGAATTTGAATATTTGCTAAATTTACAAACCAAGGATCCTTATCTTCTTCTTCAAAAATTTTGTGTAAATTCAAATTTTCCTCTTGAATATTAGTTTGTTGATCAATCAAAATAGAAAGTTTGTTCTCATGCTTAAACCTGGCGCTTATTTGAACTTATTCATATAAACGCTCGTACGCAACGCAGAAATACATAGCTGAGTATATCTGGAAATCTCTTATATATACTAAATGTAAAATATAATAGCGCTTGCGAAAAAAATGTGACTTTACTGAGAAAATGTGAGTTTTTTTTTTGAAAATGAAAATATTTTTTGATAGAAACATCAACTATTGCATTTTGTGTTGATAAATCATCATTTTTTTTATCAAAGATTCATCAGTTTGTTTGAAAATTTAACTATTTTGTTGAAAATTCCCTTTTCGTTGATTGAAAATTATTTATTATGACGGAAAATGTTTTATTAAAATTTTACATTAATAAATCTTAAATTTTTGTCAGTTCTTTTTTAGAGAAAGATTAAGAATGTTACGTACTTGAGTTAAAAATACCCCCCCCCCATGCCCACATAACAGACCGTCACGAAACAAAAACCCCTCCCCCCTTTTTAATTTTACGTAGTATGTGAGTGCTCCCCAATCCAATCTTTCTTATTTCGTATGTCAAACGGTTCGTACACAGGCCTGACGTGTTCCGAACTTAGCCGACTCGTCACGAAGAGCAAGACTCGGAGAAATTCACTCGCTGTAGTAAACGATCGAATGCTATTTTCCTTAGCCGTTGATTTTGAACGATTTGATTCGTACGCGAATCATTTCATTTTGTGCATTAAGAAGCTTTTGTTATTCATAAAAAAAAAATTCTATCCACAGTTACACTACGTTGAGCAGAATTAAGCTATGCTTATTTTAACACGGTCTGAAGATTTTTGATTTCAAAACATCATGATTTTAGAGTGGTTCACCCCTCGTATTAAGGTATGATATTAATTGGACCTCTTTAGACAAGCTCTTAATTCTTGCTATTGGTTCCAAATAAATTACGGATGATTGAAAAAAGGGATTGTTAAGAAAAAAGGTTTTGGCTAAAATTATTTGTGCCATCCACGTTGATAATATAATCAGATTAGTCAACAGGATAGTTTGATAAACCATGATGCTTCTCGGATTCTGGTATCTAGAAACAAAAATATAGTTCTATATTAGTATTTGATTAATAAAGTGTGTAATCTCTTTTTGTATGCGGTATAGAAATAAATGTTTCCAAGATTATCAGAACTTGTAGGAGAAAAAAAGTGGGCTAAATTTGTGGTAATTATTCGCGCTTAGAAATCCGCATTTACAACATTTTTTTGAAATTTTTCTTTGAATTTGTTGACGTGCTAGGCGTAGGTTGATTTTCCAAGTTTATTTTATGCGATTGTATTTTTATATTGCGCGATCTTTTTTGCTTACTACGTGATTCAGATTTGTTAAGAGTAATTATATTCCTTTTTTCAGGGAAGTTACATGCATGTACTTTCGAAGATGAGGGCATATTAAACTCATTCGTGTGGGTTATGGGTTCCACTTTTATTTCTGGGGTGTTATTATCTCTCGAAAGAGAGGACCAATGGGTTGTTTTGTTTTCATTCAGTGCAGTTGGCTGTGAATCGTCTATTTTTTGTGGCTATAGTCCATTGCAGAGTTGGCCTGGAATGTATGATTTTTATGGTTGCTGCCTTTGTTATTGTGTTTTACTCATGTTATTATGGTTGTAATTCGTTATCTCAAATAATTTGTGGGGATTCTCCTATTCCTATCTTAGAATGTATTTTTCCTAAGTTTTCAAGAGTTTTGGATTCGTTTATAACTTGAAGTAAAAATACTTTATTTACTACTTGGATATTTTGAATAGTTTTCGCTTGCAGTTTTGGAATATGTGAAACTTCGAGTCTATTTTTATGTACAACCTTTGTCGTATTTCTTATTCGTATTTTAATGTTTCCTTTCCATAATATTTCTATCACATCGTGTGGTCCTGTATATTGATCAGCGAATTTATGTATTTTTCCGCCTTCTAATAAGAACACGTGGTCTCGTACTTTAAAATTTTGAGGGTTCACTCGTTTATCATAATAGCCTTTTGATCATTCTTTTGCAAATACTAGATTTTTCTCAGCTATGTCGTGCATGTTTTTTAGGCGTGTTATCAATTTAGTTAAATAATGGTCGTAGGTTTCTAATTTTTCGTGTTTCAAAGGAGGATCGCTTGTTGGCCGTCCAGCCAATTTTACAAAAACTAGTTCATATGGCGTACATTTAGTTCCTTCGTGAACGCTCGTATTGTAAGAAAATGTGTCGAGTTATAACAAGTCGTCCCATTCAGCATTTTTGCTCACAAATTGTTTTAAATATTCCCCCAAAACGTGGTGTGATCGTGCAATGGATCCATTTGATTGTGGGTGGAAAGCGATCGTTTTGAACTGCTTGATTCAAAATCGTTTAACTGATCGTTTCATCAGGTTGCTTAAAAAATCGGTAACCTGATCTTTTAAAACCCCTTCGGGTGACCCAAATATATAAATGAATTTTTTCACAAACGCGTCCGCTATAGTACTTGCTTGATGGTTAGGAAGAGCTATCGCTAAAGAATATTTCGTAAAATTGTCTTGGATTCTCAGAATATATTCGTTTAATAATTCGTTAATGGAAGTGGACCAACAATATCCTTTACTGTTTTTTCGAATGCAGTTCCTGGGGTGTCTGTGATTATCATGGGATTTCTTGTTTTAACTCGTACTAGTTTTCTAAGTTGGCATTGCAAACAAACCTGGATATACTTTTGAATGTCGAAATTCATATTTTCCCAAAAAAATGTCTGACGTATTCGGTTATATGTTTTCGTGACTTCTTTGTGACCTCCAACTGCAGAAGAATGAGCTTCTTCAATCAATTGATCACGCTTCTCTTTTGTAGTGTACTGCGTTATACCATTACAGATTATAATCTTTGTAGAAGAGTTTGCAAATGTCATGTCCAGAGAGGTTCAAATATCATTCTATGGTATATGATAAATCTCAGATGATCTCGCTATACTAATTGTTCTTAAGTTTGAATTTTTTGCTCATGAATGTAGGGAATCAATTAGTAGTTTGATTGTTTTTCAAGTTTTCGATGAGTTTTCTTTTATTTCAGCTTCAATAGCGAGGGCTATATTATAAAGTTGTCCTTTCTTCATGTGTTTGGCTAATCCTTTTTGTAGGTTCGTTAATGTTGGTAATCTTTCTCGTTTAGCTAAAGCTCGTGACCCGTTTTCACGAGGGGTCCCATCAATTGAGATAAAATATGCATAATTATCTTTCCTCATTGGTAATTGGTCGCGAAATTCGATTATAATTTGTCCTATAAAAGTTCGGTTAACTCGAGGAATTTTGGGTGGACGTGGGGCTTCTAGTGGGGGAACATTTTCTTTTCCCTCCGGAACTTTCCATTATTCAGCTTTTCCCATTTCGTGCTTATTCAGTGACTCGGCTATTTGAGCTATATCTTTTAGATTTATTTCGAAAGGTTGGTTCTGGAACTTGTTATCTTCAAAATGATTTTCGGGATTTTCGTGATTGAAATCATCGGAGCCTTCTTCTTGAGTTCATAAATACTTCAAATTTGAGTTTTCCTCTTCAGTTTCGTCTAGAAGTGTTGGTTTGGTTCTTTTAGAATCTTTTTCTTTCTTACATTGTTCTGTTGGGATATATACTGGATCATAGGTGTATTCTGGGTGGGAGAGGATTTCTTTACCTGAATCTGATTTGTTATAAAAATTTTGCTTCTTCTTCTTTCTTTGTGGTTTTTCATTACTTCTACAATTATCATTCTTTTTTGGCGTTCCTCTTCTTTTCTCACTGGATGAAGTGCTGTTTCTGTATTTGGGACTGGAAACTTCTTTTGCCTACCACGTTTTCTTACCTTGGATTTCGAGCTTTCTTGAATTTTGTCTTCTTTATTATTTTGTTTGTCGATATCTTCTGCTTGATTATGCTGGTTTTGTAATGTCTGCTTGATTTCCTTTTCTTCTTCCTGACTTTGTTTTTTCCATTTACCTCGTGTTACCATCGCGTTCCAGCTGAGTGTAGGATTCATATTATTTATGATTTTCGCAGAATTTTTGGTTAAAGAATTTTCATTGCAGTTGATTGGTGTATTATCTATAAACCTATTCAATGCATTAGTTAGATTTTGCATAAGATCTCTAAGACTGCTTGGAATTGATTTCGTTTTATTTTGAGATTTCATATATTTCATAGGTATCTCTTTATTTTCGGATTTCGTAGATTTGTATTTCATAACATAACCTTTCGTAGCTTTGATTTTGATGGCACACTCAATAGATTTCATAGATTTTCTTTCATTGCCAGACTTAGTAGATTCAGTGGATTTCGTTTCATTCTCAGACTTCGTAGATTCAGTACATTTCGTTTCATTCTCAGATTTTGTAGATTCAATGAATTTCGTTTCATTCGCGGAATTCGTAGATTCAGTAGATTTCGTTTCATTTTCAGACTTCGTAGATTCAGTGGATTACATTTCGTTCTCGAACTTCGTAGAACAGATGAACAAAAACATTAGATATTGGTCAAGCGGGTATTGTAATGTAGTCTTCAGACTCCAACGGATATCGTTCATTATTTATTTCCAATTGTTTCTCTGTATAATTGGTTCTCACTATATTGTTTCTAAAGAGTTCAGTACTAAGAAATCCGTCATGTTCAACGGGCACTTTGTCTGAAATTAAGTTGAATATAGTTTGACATCCAGAAATATTTATTAACACTTGTCCTAATAAAAAGACTGGATGCTCATTGATTCCCGTAAGTCTTGAACGTTCGTCTCTGTTAATTGTTATGTCTGATTGGATCATTCCTATTTTTAGTAGATTAGGACCTGCACCTGTGTCAATCATCATGGTGGCAGGATATCTAAGTACTTTTGTAATTATTTTTATGTATAGAATTGTGCTACTAATGCTTAAATTGATTTTTTTCTGTTTCTTCTGGGTCATATTGTTCGCTGTACAAATTTGGTGCATTCATTTCTTTTTCTAAGCGCCCACTTGTGCATCTGCGGGGTGGGGGGTGTTCAAGTTTCCCTGTTACTGTGATCTCATCTGTGTTTGTTGGGAATTGCTATTATTATTATTATTATTGTTATTTTCATTATGAATTCGTTTGTGACATTCGCTTATTACATGACACGGAATTTCGCAATAGTGACAAACTATGATACGATTACATTGTTGGGTGGGACTTGAGTAGGACTTAGTATTGTAGATTACGTTGCTGATTTTAAAATTGTCCTTAATTGAATCTTCGACCTCCGAATTCTTGTGAATTCAACGATGGAACTCGTGATTCTTCTGGGAATTGATTCTGAGGATTCCATTGTCGTCCCTGAACTAGAGACAGAGCTACAGTTCGAAAAATTCCACAGATTGGCTCCACCTGGAGCAATAAAGGAAAGGTGAGTTTCGTAATTGATCGAACAAGTGGTTGTTAATCAAAAATAATCATTGAGTACTTACGTAGATTTGAGAATTCGTGAATATACCTTAAAAGATCGAGGTAAATATGTTAAACGGTTCTTGGGTTCCCAAGTATCGTCCTTCGTATAATATCTTGAGTATAGTATAATTCTGTTTCCAAATATTATAAAGAGCCCTGTACAAAACTGTGTCAATACTCGATGTTTGAGATCCAGAAATGTTTTTAAATTCAAGTAACACGTTGATGGTCGTACAGTAAATACCGTCTATTGGTTAAACTCAGTCAATACTTGGTGTTTGTCGAGCAACAACTGTTTTCAGGTTTAAGTTACACGTTTTACGGTCGAGTGTTAGTAAAGGATTCCAAATTATGATACAAAGATGATATTGATCTTGTTTCTCGGTTGCGGTTATGACTGTTTGCACATGAAGACGTGGCACTAATATTGTTTTTGAAATAGTTCATACAAATGGGAATTTGACAAGTCTTGTTACTAATAGGCTCCTAGATTCAGAAACACACGTATACACACTCACACAAACAAACTAATAATCCAAAATTGGTGCCGCGTAATTACACTATATTATATTTTCGAGCCAGTTCAACATAACAGAATAAGTACTTTTGGTATGATAAGGAGTTATAACTTGTACGTACGAATCAAAATTACATTAACTGATTTAATAAATGATTGACTGCTTGAGTTTCAAAATTGAACTGACTACGATGGAATGAGAAAAATATACTGTGAGAATTAACTAAGTGATTGGCTGACATTCAAAGTCAAACCGACTCCGACGGAATTAAAACTTATACTGAACTATGAAAGTCAAATAAAGATAGGCTGAGATTGAAAATTAAACCGACTGCGATGGAAAGAAAAATTATACTGAACTGTGAGAGTCAAATAAATGATTGGTTGAGATTGAAAATTAAACTGACTGCGACGGAAAGAAAAATTATACTGAACTGTGAGAGTCAAATAAATGATTGGCTGAGATTCAATATTAAACAGACTGCGGCGGAAAGAAAAATTATACTGAACTCTTTGCAAATAATTTAGTAGGTTCCTATATCTTGATGGGGTGCGTATATGTGATACATACTATGGCATAAAATTTGCCCCATAAAGTTACACATAGAGTCACGTTTTGTTTTCATCCAATCATAACGCCTTTGCTTTTCATATATTTGTGCAGACCCTATGCCATCGGCAAGTCCCCCTAGCCCTTGCGCATAGTGCGTTATGTCTCATGCATGCGTGAGAATGAATACTGTGCGTTCGCTGAGCACCTAGTCGCTATATATGGGACGTTATACTTCATACATGCATAAATGTAAATAGTGTACGTTCCATCATCCGGGTTAATACATAGATTCGGGACCATAGAGTAGTTTTATATACTCGCGTGACAGTTTAATATCATAATTAATAAGGTTATCAATATTAATTAAGCGTCACAGCTTGTGTCACAGGTCTGCTTAGTCAAGCTTTGCTTATAATATACTGATGCGGGCCGACCTGGTCAACGCTTTAATGTTCGCAATGTCTGTTATAATAAATTTAAAATAAGAAAGTAAAAATTGAATATTCAAAAATAAACCAATTCTATTTTATTTCATTTTATTTCCTAGAACGCATTTTTTCCATTGCCTGCTGAGTCAAGCTTTATTTATAAAATACCGCTGCGGATCGATATGCACGGAAAAAAAAGTTCATTAAAATTTCTTGAACTATTTCAAGAGCCGGGGATGAGAGCGAATCTTGAAAAAAATTTCTATATTCTGTATAACTTTCAGGATTTAATTTAGAACAAACCTGCAATAATTCTACAAGAATTCTGTATAATTTATATTGAACTCCGACTTGAAAAAGCTTAATAAAATATATAGAGAAATTCATGAAAGAGTGCTGAAAACTTTCGTAGAAATCACAATTGCGGTATTAAAAATTTGTAATCACATAATTATAAGGTGTAAATACCTCAATTCAGTCAAATGTATAAAAATAGTCTGCAAAAAATGTTGAAGAATATCATAGAAACTCGATTTGAAGTATTGAGTGTTTGTGAACTAGTTCAATATAAGATCTATAGACTTCAGTACTTTAAAATGTAGCTGCGCAGTCGCTACTGTGCGCAGGCAGCGACTTTTCCGCATCGCTTCCGCGTGAAAAAAAAGAATCCAAATCTTAGAGAACATCAGCACGTCTTGAAAATTGAAATATTAAGTTTGCCAATAACCGACACATCTCTAAGTGGTAAATCCACTACCCGGGTGCACCGGAACGTGTACCAGGTCGTTCAAGACGTCATCTACGAGAACTTTTTTAGAATCTAAATTGTATCAATAGCCAAAATAACTACCAATGGTGAGTCGACGATCAGGATGCACCGGATCACGCACCAGGCAGTTTAGCAAGTATTCTACGAGAAATTTTTGCAAGGTCAAATTGTGTCAACGTCCGAAATAACTACCATTGATTAGTCGACGATCAAAGTGCACCGGAACGTACACCAGGTCGTTCAACTCGTCATCTACCAGAACTTTTCAAGAATTTTAATTGTTTCAATCCCTAAAATAACTACCAATGGTGATTCCACGATCCGGGTGCACCGGATCGCGCACCGGGAAGCTTAACACGTATTCTACAAGAACTTTTGAAAAATTAAAATTGTGTCAACATCCGAAGTAACTACCGTTGATAAGTCGACGAACAGGATGCACCGGAACGGGCACCAGGTCGTTTAGCACATATTCTAGGAGAACTTTTGTCAAATTTAGGTTGCGTAAATAGCCAAAATAACAACCAATGGTGATTCGACATCAGGGTGCACCGGAACGTGCACCAGGTCGTTTAGCAAGCATTCTACGAGAACTGTTTTAAAATTCAAATTGTGTCAACATCCAAAATAATTAACAGTGGTGAGTCGACGATCCGGGTGCACCGAGTCGCGCAGCAGGTAGTTTAGCACGTATTCTATGAGAACTTTTCAAAAATTTGAATTGTTTCAACCACTCAATTAACCACCGTCGACTCACCATTGGTAGTTATTTTGGCTATTGACACAAATTAAATTTTTGAAAAGTTCTTGTAGAATATGTGCTAAGCGACCTGGTGCACGTTCCGGTGCATCTTGATCGTCGATTCACCATTGGTAGTTACTTTGGTAGATAAGCCTCAAGATTTCTAAAGAAATCATCAATTCAAGCTTTCTTCGATGGTTTTTTATATTAAGAAAATATGAGAGAAAACAAAGTTTCCATATTTTTGTTTCAGTCTTACGATCCATTTAAAAACAATTAAAAAAAGAAATCATTCTGAAGTTTTAAAAATCATGATGAAGTTTTTAAAAAAAGTATTGGGAAACTATAAAGTCCAAGGAACTTTCCCAACATGCTCAAAAACGTTCACATTTTGTGATTAAAGTGATGTGAAACAGCTAACAAACTGACGTATTGATGACATCAGTTTTTTAGCTGTTTCACAGCATTTTAATTACAAAATGTGAACCTTTTTAACATATTGGGAAAGTTCCTTGGACATTATAGTTTCCCAGTAATTTTTTTACAAACTTCATAATGATTTTGAAATCTTCAGAATCATCTGACTTTACAAAATTCTAAAATGTTGTCATTCGCTTCGACGTATATTCATGATTGACTCCAATTACACCGGCACACAAACAATAAAAAGTGGGTGGTACTTTTGACTACACCTATATATTCGTATGTATTTTGACGCGCTGAATCCGAATTCGGTGTCCGTTTTGCCCGTAAAACCTCAAAATTTTGAGTAAATCGCAAAAAACCGTGAAAAATCCCAGAAAATCGCATTTATAGACGTTGGTGAATGTTAGAAAGTATTCCCTTGGAGTAAAAATTAAGGGTGTCAGGCAAACCCGAAACGGAGAGGTCCTTGTGGAGATAGGGCCGAAGGCGGATGGCAGCGCCAAATTGTCGGCGGCCATCAAAGAAGCGGTCGGTGCTGGAGGTAGCGTGCGCGAGCTCTTCCCCCGCATCGAGTCTGAGGTCCTGGACCTCGACACTACCACCGATGCGGCAGAAGTGGAGACCGCCGTTCGTAAAGATTTCAATGAAGCAGCAAGCGGCGAAATAAAGGTCTGTATGACGAAGAATGGCTTTAGACGTAATCTAAAGGCTTTCGTCAAGATGAGGGAGTAGCTTGCCGCAAGACTTCTCCGCACGGGACACCTCAAGGTAGGATGGGTGTGCTGTCGCGTGCAGAAGAAGACGGAAGCCTTGAGGTGTTACCGCTGCCTAGGCTTTGGCCACATCGCAGCGGGCTGCAGGGGTCCAGACAGGATGAAGGCCTGTTGGAGGTGCGGCAAAAGGGGCCATAGGACTGCGGGGTGCGAAAGCACCCCTCAGTGCTACCTCTGCGCCGCAAAAGGCGACAAGCCCCGGGCAGATCATGTGCCTCGGACGAGGAGGTGCAGGGCACTCCGAGAGACGACCTCGTTGAGCCAATGTTGAAAGCCGGAGCACGGTTTATTGGCCTTACCCCCATGTCCTTGAAGTAATGCGAAAGCGGTCCGAGGATATGGGTTGGCAGAAAGTGGAGGTGAGTTTAGTGGAGCCATGGGTTAACGACTATTGTGCCATCATGGCCGTCAGGCCCACCGTCTCCTCATGGAGGTGCCCTGGTCGCAAGTACAAGCAAAAAAATATATCTTCATTACATTACGTTTCTTTAGTAGTAAAACCAGACAAAATGATACACTTTGAGGAAGCAGTAGCTTCTAGATCCATGGACGTGGACAACAAGCTCGGATTTAGCGCGTCAAAATACACTGAAATCATGATTTACCAACGTCTATAAATGCGATTTTCAGCGATTTTCCACGGTTTTTCGCGATTTACCCAAAATTTTGGGGGTGTACGGGCAAAACGGACACCAAATTCGGATTCAGCGCGTCAAAATACCTAGGAATATATAGGTATAATCAAAAGTACCGCCCACTTTTTATTATTTGTGTGCCGGTGTTATTCTTTAAGATATTTGTTTCTGATGAAGGCCCACAGATAAGGCCGAAACGTCAATGAAAAGGAATTTCGACTCGATTTCTTTTTTTTTAATTTTTTCTAAATGGATCGTAAGACCGAAACAAAAATATGAAAGCTTTGTTTTCCTCACATTTTCTTAATGGTAGTTATTTGGCTATTGATACAATTTAGATGGTAAAAAAGTTCTCGTAGATGACGTCTTGAACGACCTGGCACGCGTTCCGGTGCACCCGAGTAGTGGACTTACCATATAGAGATGTGTCGGTTATGAGAAAACTTAAGTTTTTAATTTTCAACGTTAAAAATTGAAATAGATTCAACTTTTCCCATGTCATATCTTATTTAATCGATTCAAAAAATATAGAATTAGGAATTCAACTTTTAAAGTTATTTTCAATGCAAGCCTTTGATTTTATGTAATTTATATAAACTTATTCTACGTAGCTATATAACATCTTATTAATCTTGAACCTACCAGAACTTATAACCAAAAAAGAATTTGCGGTAAAAAAAAATTTCGAAATTAAAAATTTTTAAAATGTCAAAGATCCCGAAATTTGTAATTACCTAAATTTTAAATTAAATTTTCGAAACATGATATTCTTGAAATTACTGACATTATAAATATAAAACTCCAGAAATTTCAAATTTCCGAAATTATTAAAGTAGAATTTTCAAATCACAAAAATTTGTCACACAGCCCTGCACAGCTGTAGCTTATATTTTAGATTTTTGTTAGACTACAAGTTATGTTAGCTGCCAGGTTTTGTTAGGAGCTTTGGATGCGTAGGTATTGGGTCCGAACCCACAGACTTCTCCGATGTAGACTGTATGTTAGCTGGACTTTTAGATTTTCTAGAACTATTCTACGTTTTTCGCATCCTGCATCCTAATAGAGAATACGTCACCTCATACTTTACATTTTATAGAACTCTGTATTACATTTCGTAGAATAGTTCAATGCAATGTAAAACCAAAAAGATTTTAACTTTTACTAAACTACCCGTCGCATCCTCTACTATAGGACTAGTTCTAGAAAATTTAATCGATTTTTTTTCCGTGAGAGTTCTCTGAAAGAACACATTGGGTCGCACTTATGTTACGCATCTACGTTTAGAATTAGCCTAATTATATTTCATTAAGAAAAATAATAAAAATTGAAATTTCATGATGAAAAATACAATATTATTATGACACAATATATATTACATTTTTACTTATTTATATGAAACTTGGTGTGAGGAAGTTTCTGAGGTCGCTGATTACGAATTTGACATCAAAATTCATACATTCGGAATCGCGGATCCAATATGGCGCCTGAAATGTCTAAAAATTTACATATCTACATGCAACTGGGTATGACGGGGTTTCTGAGGTCGCTGATTTCGAATTTGACGTAAAAATTCCTAACTTAAAAATAGTGGATCCAATATGGCGCCTGAAATTTCTAAATTCTTACTTAGACGAACTCGAATTAACAGACGAAGAAGAGTTTGACGTGGACGGAGATATTAAATGAGACGCAAGAGGACTCATTTCAAAGTTTGATACAAATATTAAAAAATACAAATACAAATACAAATAAAAATGAAAAGAAAAAAATTTCGAAATTTCAGGCGCCATATTGGATCCGCCATTTTGAATTCAAGAATTTTGACGTCGAATTCGAAATCAGCGACCTCAGAAACCTCCTTACACCAATTTTCATATAAAGAAGTAAAAATTTAGAAATTTCAGGCGCCATATTGGATCCATCATTTTTAATTCATGAATTTTGTCGTCAAATTCGAAATCAGCGACCTTAGAAACCCCCTCATACCCAGTTTCATATGAATATGTAAAAGTTTAGAAATTTCAAGCGCCATATTGGTTCCGCCATTTTGGATTTATGAATTTTAATGTCACATTCAAAATCAGTGACCTCAGAGACCTCCTTATACCAAGTCTCGTATGAATAAGTACAAATGTAGAAATTTCAGGCACCATATTGGATCCGCCATTCTGAATTTGTTAATTTTGACGTCAAATTCGAAATCAGAGACCTAAAAAACCCCTTATACCAAGTTTCATATGAATCCAAGACAAATTTGACTTTTGGCCACTTTCGGTGGTCTCCCAACCCACTGTGCACCGGTCTGTGACATAAGACACAACGCGTGTGTCAGAGGCTTGCGTTACACTTTCCAGCCATGGTTTCATATGAATCAGGCGCGACTCACCATATTTGAGTCCCGCTGGGGACTAAGAGACACTTACCGTTATTGTTATTATCAACAATAAATATTACGTTAACAATGATAGATAGGTAAAAATTAATGTCAGTTTATAATATGTTTATGTTTGAGGAGCAATTCACTTTGCGAGCAACCAAATCGTTAGCAAATCAAATCTTATGATTTTCATTGCATTGGACTGTATTTTGAATAAATTTGGCTCTTGGATCCGTAATGGTTTGTTTCGAATGAAGCACTAACACTGATAAGAAATATGTTAAATTCATTGTACGTTCTTGAGTCGTAGCATCAATTGACATAGTCAAGTTACAATTTGAGGTATAGAAATAGTTTACATAATCTTATGAGTTACAATCTATTTGTAGACGTCATGACTGGCAGTGGACAAATTTTAGTGATCCCGAAATTATAAATTAGAGTCTTGCGTATTTCCGCGTCCTTGAAACGTAAAGATTCGTTATTTCCAAGGCTGAAGGGGCCCCCATCTACACCGACACTGGGCAGGTTCTTTTTATCAAGCGACGTTCATTGGCTGCTCCGGCCTTGCATCGATGCGCCCCCTGCAAGCAACTTTTTCAACTACGCGTGTACCGAAAAAGCTCGGATCGATTTTAAATCAGTAAATACTATCAATAATAATATATAGATAAATACACCCGACATTGCTAGAACTGCTGTTTCTCCACGCAGTTTCTCAGCTGAAGGGTTGCAACTGTTGCATGAAAAACACCAGCCGCGAAGGAACAAAGACACAGTTACTCACATGCGGAAATTGCGTGATATTATGTTTTCCAATTGGAAAAATGTGAAAAATGTAAAATTTCCTGGAAATAGTACAAGTTTCCAACTAAAAATCAATATAATAGAACCAACAAGCGACTGAAATATTTCGCGATAATGCTAGGCTAGGTGGAACTGTCAGCCGTCAGCGAGGTTAGTCTATTATAATAGGACTGCAACTGCACACGAGTTTTTGGAGAAGATTTCTGAAGGTGAATGTAAGCGATAAAGGCCTGAATAGTAATATTTCTCAAGTGTAAAATCTTTTTTCTCAGTCATGTCCCACTCTTTTCTCGAGTGGCGACCTTTCAGTGTTACCGAATACACGCAGCTTTCCTAACTTTGAGGTTACTAGTTTGAGGTGCCACTAACCTGAAATATAGGATACTTTATTTTATTTATAGCCGATTTCGTCACCTCTAGATATCTAGAGGATACCTTTATCTGTAGGATATCTCTCAGAATCGGTTTTCTTCACCTCTGGATAGTAGTTATTTGGCAGTTAAAGTTAACCCGAACCGAAGTTGCGGATATCTGTCAGATAATGACGCCAGTGCCCCCCACACCGTATTATTGTAAGAAACTATTCGACATAACTAATAAGTTATTCCGAAATTTGAAAAACCTTTCTCCACAAGTACGCGAATTGTTGTTATTTTTATGAAAACGTAAACATAAAAATGAATGTATTATCTGACGTTATCGATATGTTTGAATCTGACGATGATGATGATTTTTAATTTGTGGAAAGAAAATCATATATAATAAAAAATAAACCGGAAACCACCACCAGTTTTTATTTGTTCGCTTCTCAGTACCGAGCATTATTTGCGAATATTTTTCGTTATCGAGTCATATTTTGTTCGAATTGTTTTCACGGAACGAGGGAAATTCTCGGAAGCAGCATTAAATAAATTGCACATTTTTATCCACGCTTTGTTTTTATCTTTCCACGTGGTGGTAAATTCTGTTATTTTATTCATAACAATATTTTGGTATGTTAATGTGATATCGATTTATAAATCGATTTCGTTTTTCGTAAAATTGGCTCCTCTTTTCCCTTTCTCGTCTATTATGACTGAAGTGTCTTTTTTTCTTGATATTTTAACAATATGTCGATTGACGCATGTTTATACTCGCGCGGAATATAACCCTACTTTATTAGAGAGAATATGAGCATCTGGTAACATTCTAGTACCTTTCGTGTCGTCTGTTTGCAATAGGAAGAATAGCTATCCTTTAGATACTTATCCGAGGGTTTCAGTGAAAAAAAATAATTTTCATTCAACTGACGGATAACTTTATCCGAAAGATAGTTATCTGGAGGTATGAAGAAATCGGGCATTAGTGAAACTGAAAGGTGGTCAATAGTCATTCGACAGAAGAATGGAACGTGACTGAGAAAATACATTCTACACTTCAGAAATAATACTCTTTGTATCCCCTCCTTCTTCTATTGGTCAGCCACTGACGCGGAGGAGAGTGTACAGGGACCGTGGTGGGAGTTGACAGAACTGCGCAATTTGAAATAGTCGTGTACGGGGGACTTGAAATAAAAGAAACTTTACTGTATTTACGTTTAGCTGTTTTTACAGCATTGCTGCGAACGTTACCGTCCTGATCAGGGATCAAGACTAGTGTAATGGGTTTTACGTTTGGAGTTTTATGTGTCCATTTGTTACGTTGTGGTGATATGCTTAGAGAATCCGACGATTCATTTAGATCCAGCCTGGATGGCTCAGGCAATGACAATGGTACTTCATCATTTAAGGAATATCCTGATGTCAGAGATGTGAATCGATCGGTCTCATGAGACATAGATCCTATAGGAGGGGAGATTAAACATGCTTTAATTTGACATGCAAGCATAGTGAGCTCTTTAAAGGTTAAAATGTGATACTTGATAACGCGTCTGAGATGGTGCTTGATTCTTTTTACCCCGGCTTCCCATAAGCCACCAAAATTGAGTGAGGTTGGGGGTGTGAACTTCCATCCCAAAACGTCAACAGCAAATTCGGAATGTAAGTGATGATCAGTTACTGCTTGTCTAAATGCTTTTTATAGTTCCCTTCTAGCACCAACGAAATTTTTTGCGTAATCGCTATAGCTAACTTTGGGATAACCTCGACGACTACCGAATCGTCGAATTGTTGCTATGAACCAAACAGTTGTAAAATCAGATACAACCCATATATGAATGGCTCTAGTATCCAGGCAATCAAAAATGCATACATATGCTTTCTCAGTTTTGGTGTTGTGAATTTTTGACAACTTGTAATTATAAGGACCCGCATAATCAATTCCTGTATGTGAGAATAGAATTGATGGAGTTACCATGCTCAACCACAACTTTTAATTTTTTTTGTAATATAGGAGAATGTTTAAATTGGGTTCTATCAAAAATTTGATGGACTTGAATTTTTATCAATTTCAAACAAAGTGCAGTGGCTCTTAATAATTTTGGCAAAATAAAAAATTTAATAGTAGATGATGTTTACTTTAAATCGGATTCTGATTTTACTGATACAGTATGATCTGTTGTGGTGAGAGAAGCGTGTGTCGCCTAATTTGACAGTGGATGAGCCTTATATTTTTCAGACAATGCAACATCACCAGGCCAATTGTCGGGTGATTGAGGCAGCCAATGTGGACCATTCTACCAGAGTAGGTGTGAAGTTATTTTAGTTGGCGAAATTCGGCGTGATGCGCAATTTGTAGAATTTTCAGCTGTGGGTACATGATGCCATGATGCATTTGGAATTCGAGTGACGATATCAGAAACTCGATTTTCCACGAAAGTCGGCCACTCTCCTTCTAGTTTTTCAAGCCAGCGAGAACAATTGTAGAGTCCGACCAAAGATGAGTCAGAGCTGATTCGAGATGATTTTTTTTTTTTTTTTTTTTTTTTTTTTTTTTTTTTTTAAAGGAGTAAAAACGGTAAATGCTATTGCACCAGCCACATTCAAACTTTGGGGGCCACGTGGCACACATGGGCGCGCAGTCCACAAGGAACGAAGGTGAGTGTCGGACTTACCGAAACGGCATATTCACTATACCTTAACTCATATTCCCGCCAACCAATGTCCTCGGAACCGCTTATCGCATTAATTAAAGGACATGGGGATAAGGACACTAAGTCATGCTTCGACTTCCATCCTACTCTGCCAGCTTGGCATTTCAACTCTCCGCATCCAGCCAAGATGCACGCATCGTTCTCAGCAGTGCGGTGGTACCGCACAACGGGCTCGTCGGCCTTCGGCATCTTGGTTGGGTGCAATTCTTTAACCTGGTCGTCCTTGAGGTTTCCTCGATGAGGCTGCCTCTCGGCACGACCAACACTTTCTTGTTCCGGGCAGGTGGTCCGTCCGGGTTTTCTCCCCTTTTGCGGTGCAGAGGTAGCACTGCGGCTTGCTTTCGTATTCCGCAGCTCTATGGCCCTCTTTGCCGCACCTCCAGCAGGCCCTTGCTCTGTCGGGCCCCTTGCACTTCGCAGCCATATGGCCGAAGCCCTGGCAGCGATAACACCGAAGAAGCTCCGTCTTTTTCTTGAATCTACAGAACACCAACCCTACTTTCAGGTGTCCTGTTCTGAGGAGTCTTGACGCCAGTTCTTCTTTTAGCTCCACAAAGGCCCTCAGATTGCCTTTGTAGGGTTTCTTTGTGAGGCTCACCTTAACCTCTCCAGCAGCGTCTCCAAAGTGGCTTCTCACAGCCGCTTCGACTTCTTCCGCGACGGTTACTGTGTCGAGGTCCAAAACCTCGACTTCGACACGACTTCTGCCTCCTTGATGGCAGCTGAAAATTTTTCTCTGCCGCCTGATGCTGCTCTGACTTCCACCAACACCTCACCGTTCTTAGTTTCTCTCACCCTCTGATTTTAATGCCAATGATTTGAGCATAACGCATACCCTTGGCCGGTTTGATAACAACCGCCTCAGGCCGAGCTTGTTTCTGCACCTTCTTCACCTACTTCCTGATATTTGTGTCAGGCCTGCTCTCTCCGTCTAGCTTCTTCGGAGTCGAGGACGCCACAGTGGTGGTGCGATTCCTCGGCTTCTTCGCCCTCTGTTTCACGTCGCTTGCCTCAACGGGACTCATTGAAGACTCCCTCTCACGTTTCCCAAGTTGAGTAGTGGGAGCCTCCACCGCTTCGTCGGTTTGAGTCCCCGTCTGGCTTACGTTTCTCTTCTCCTGCGTATCCATGTGACTCTTTTTCCAGGTCGGCCTTGAACTAATCCATGCGGACCCTTTCTCCCTCCTTCCTCCGTTTACCCAGCGTACAAGGAACGTAACGGAAGTAACATGAGTTTTCCTTCGTCCAAAAAGCAAATTTCTCGGTCATCTCTTGCGCCTGCCTAATACCTTCTTTCATTTTCAAAAACATATTCGTTTTTCAGTCAGAGAACTCCCTCATCTCTTGTAGAACTCCTTCCAGCTCCTGAATATATTCAAGTGTCCGCTTGAATGTCTTATCCACTCGTGCTATGTCATCCCTTGCCTCCTTCTCTTCCTGCTCCTCAACCACGTCCAACGGAACGCCCAACTCCTCACATATACTTTGGTTCAAATTTGGTTTATTCTTCTTCTTGCTTTCCCCACAAGTAGCTGGGGAAATAAGGGTCCACCCCCGCAGAGCCCCGTATGAGGGGGTGAGGCCTGCATACTCTAGGAGACGACCTGGTATCCTAGAGACACCGTTTACGAAACCAAAACCGTGGTGGCATTCAGTCTTCGGCACGGTTATTCACGCCTTGACTTGGGTTTTTTTTTTAAATCAGAACCACCGATGAAGCGTGATTGGTCCGCGGGGCCTATTTTATTTCAGCCCTAACCTCTGTTTCTGGCTAGCATTCCCCTATCCGTTACCCGGGGACGCGCCAAGTAAGGGTATCACCTCCCCTTCACCGCAGACAAGTGCAGTGGTCCTTCGGATTCGAGATGTAGTGCAGTCTGAAGATACTGCACTGCTTGTGCAAGTAATAATGCTGCACATTATTCTAAACAAGCAATATTTCATTGTCTTAGAAGAGCAATTCTGGATTTAATATTTCATTGTCTTAGAAGAGGAATTCTGGACTTAATATTTCATTGTCTTAGAAGAGCAATTCTGGATTTAATATTTCAGTGTTTTAGAAGAGCAATTCTGGATTTAATATTTCATTGTCTTAGAAGAGCAATTCTGGATTTTGCGTATGGGAGAGTAGTCTTGATTTTATCATTTGAATAATGACGCAGATAACCAGATGCCATTGTAAGCTTGTGTTGATACATGAGCGTAACCATGTACCTCCAAATCCTTCGGATTGGGAAGACTACTATCCAACGCGGAATTGATACAGTTTATAATTTTTTCAACTCTCTGCAGTACGCTTATATTTCTTTATGCCTATTATCTGTCAATATATCTTTCCAAAAATGTTTGATCCTCCGCGATGTAAAGTGTCGAGCAATTGACTCTTTGCAATTGTGGCAGACTCAAGGTCGTCTGCTCCGAAGAATACATCGTCAACATGAAAATTCTCTAATAGAATTTTCGATCCTACAGGGAATGAACCAGTTTCATCATGAGCGAGTCATTTCATGACCTTCAAGGTCAAATATGTGAACCTGCCTAAAGTGAGGCACTTTTATGGAGTTCCTGTGTTGGACCGCCTCTTCAATCGCTCCTCCTGTAAAATGAAGATGCCACGCATCAGGTCCTTTTTTTCGCGGATGGTCGCATATGGAGCTGCTGCAGTGCCATACGTTACAATTAGTAACTGGAATGGCTGCGGAGAAATTTCAGGGATATCACGAAAGACAATACGTTTATAATCAATGTCATGTTGATCAATTCGTATTTGTCGATAAATTATCGAAATGTCAGCGCATAATGTCCTTTTATACATACCCCAACACATGATAATGAAACGGAGATATATTTGGAATTGAGATCTTATCACATATGAGAATTTAAGCTTGTACCATTTGTGGTCAAGCCTGAAGCATTGAATACTACGCGTCAGCGTGTTGTAGTTGAGTTATCTTTTATCACCAGTTGTTACCAGTTGTTTATTAGTGAACGGATCAGCAGACGTAACACGTCCCAAGTGATTGAGAGAATCATATCCACTCGTAAAGTTTGAATACCAGGTTTTATACTCAGGTTGAGAAGCCAATCTTGGGTCAATGACAAATAATTGTTTTTGTGCAATAGGAAACCAGACAACAATATTAATTAGTGGGACCTAATATAAATGGTAATCGTACGATGTACCGAAGCGCTTCATTACGGGAGTGAGTTTCAGCAGAATGTGCTTCACATTTGTTCTCATCTTCGGTGAGATGATTTACTTGAGGGACTTCTTGCATTTCCTAAAATTTATTCAGGACGAACGATATTTCGCCGATCTGACAGGAATGATATGTAAACCTTAACACTGACATTCAACTGAGCTGTCGAACCATCTAATGTACCAACAAAAATCCAGCCAAATATTGTGGCTTAAGCAATTGGGGTGTCAACATGGCCTTTAATTAGACCTTGTTCCATAATTGCTGAGTAGACATCAGCAGCTAACACTAAATCAATTCATTCCTGAGAAGAAAATTCAGGATCTGCCACAATTAAACCTTGCAAGTGAGACCAAGCGTCAGGAATAATGTCATGATTAATCGGAGGCTTGTAAAAAGTTACATCTTGACACACATACGTGCCTATTGTCAGTTTTTCATTTAAGTTATCAATGATTCAATATCTAATTTTACTATCACAGTATCTATGGTATTGCGCATCAGCTAAATCTTCTAACAGTTGAATAAATGCGTTTCCGTGGTAGTCTCAATGTAATATCTAACTTAGAATTTTTCTAAATAGCGTTGAATAGTTAATAAAAGATAAGATTTGAAAGATACTAAGAAAAAAAATTAGATAAAAAGTGAAAAACTACAAACTAGGAATAGTTTGCGAAACATATTATGAACCACTACATTTAAGACAATCTCAAAGATAGAGCAAATAAAATATAGTGTGACAGAAACCGCCATTTTAGCTTACTAGAAGCGCGATTTTTAACATTGTCAAATGGGTAGTTTGAGTAGAATTAATGCAGCTACTGTGATAGTTCGAATTGAAACAATAATTGACGTAGAAAGATATTACGTGAGAATGTTTTTAACCCCTCCCCCCCTCGAGGTAAGGTCATGTGGAGATTTAAAAAAAAACCTGCCCCTCAGGACCCTTACGTAATTAATTAATGGCCTCAAAAGCCGTTCCTTACTGGTTCGTTGATACCTCGAATTTGACGCTAATGAAATCTTTCTAATTCTGTATGCCCATGTTATACACAAACGGTTTATTTGCGTATTCGATATGAATACACTGCCCCGACGTGTTCCGAGTTTAGCTGACTCGTCACAAAGAGTAAGACTCTGAGAAATCCACAGGCTGTAGTAAGCGATCGAATGCTATTTTTCCTTATCGAACGCTTATCCCATCGTTATTTCTCTTAGCGGCGCATTGCATATTGCTAAACTTGTGATTCTTTTCTTTAGCCATTGATTTTGAACGATTTGATTTGTATGTGAATGATTTCATTTCAGGCAATAAGAAGTTAAGTAGAATGAAGCTGCTCTTGTTTTAACACCATCTACAAATTTTTTATTGAAAAAAATGAAGATTTTAGAGCGGCTTACCCCTTGATTAAATCATTGACTCCGAAATAAAAGATTGATCACAGCAGGTGTCAATCATTGCTCGCACTATTTGAGAGCATCCAGTTGAACCTTTCATTACAACTCGAGCTGTTCCAAACATAACAGTACGACGACGTCTCATTCCCTTATGAGATAGATGAGCAGTCAGTTTTATGTCTTCTACATTTCGAGAATTTAGATCTGACTTATTATCATTGTTCTCAGTTTTTTAATTCACAGCCATGATGCAGCATAGAGTGATGCGGTCTGTCAGACTTGTTGCATCGATATTTGCTAGGAAATTCAAGTGGTCTATGACCAGGTTCGGTACAATTATAATATAAATTATTTGCTCTAAATGCATCCTAACGCTGATCTACATTCTGACTTTGAAAATGCTGACACTTGGCGAGGGTGTGTTGAGCTTTACAAAGAACACACGTTTGATTTGAATTATTAGAATTTGACTCATTTTTAGAATTGGTATGATGTGGCTTTATATTTTTATTTCGTTGAGAACTACATTCTAGTGTTTGAGGATTTATAGCCTTCAATACGTGAATTCGTTTTTTCAAAAAAGTTTCAAATTCACTAAGTTGAGTACATTCGTTATTACCACCTAAAGATAATTCCTAAGCTTTTCTAGTTTGTTCATCAAGGCGATTTACAGTATGGTGTATAAACAACCAAACGCGTTGAAGTTTTGCATCACCTAAAATGTCAAGTGAATTGATGGTTGTTTTATATTCATTATAAGTAGGTTTGATTCCGGACTCGACTCTTGACTAGTGACAGAAATTGAAAAGAAATCATCTAAAAGTTTATTGACAATTGAATGGTTATCCTCGTATTGGGAATTCAGTGAATTCCACTCTCTTGTGTAATTACACAGTAATACAAGAATCTGAATTTCAGTAAAAAAAGTAAGTTGACTTTCAGATGTAACCAACAGGATCATTTGTCGGTTGAAAGTCAACTAATGATTGAAATATGACTTCCAGTTACTCGCTTGGTTGAAAGTCAGACCTTCACTTAATATTTTTGTAGATTATAACATATCCTACTTATAAAATACGATTAAAATTATAAAAATAAGATAAGGAAATTTATTTCCCGTAAAATTCTGAAATTTTCTTCACCTCCGTCACAATGTATTCCTTAGAATTTGTCTCAGTTTTAACTCATGAAAAACTTTTCACAAGCGACGCACATGTCCTAAACATAGATTTAAGCAAGCATCGATTAACACTGGCTTTTCATAATTTCTGGATATCAACAATTTTATAAATAGCCTTGCGTTATTTATGTGCAAACGTTTCACAAACGTCTTAAATATACACTATTCAAATTATGGAGATCCATGCTTCAATCGACCTTTCTTCTAAGTGTTCGGGCATCGCAGTTCGTGCATACATTTCTTCTAGCGCAAATGAATTTCAGAACGCACGAATGAAAATCATTCAAAAGTTAACATAACTACCAGTTGTTCTTTGTATAAATACATATTTCAAACAGAGACACGGTACTTAAGATCAATTCATGTTTGAAATTAATTGACTTACTTAATTTAAGTTAAAAATGAAATTCAGTTATTGTAAAATTTCAGATTCTTGTATTACTGTGCAGAATCAGTGATACTAAGCGAAATGAATATTTGAGCTGCTTTACCTTCCAGACATGTTATAAGATAATGAAGTATCTGTACATTGGATAATCTAGTCGAATCGTCAACAAAAGGTTTAAATGAGTCTCAAAAGCTTGGCCATTATACATCATTTTCCGATAACCTTGGTGGATTTATCTGCGGTAATTTTATATTCATAGAGTTACCTTGTGGAAGTAGATTGTGAGATTTTAAAAAAAAAAAGTGAAATTACCAACTGGAGTTTCATCGGATAATTTCACTTTCCAATTGCTGAGATAATCCATTGCCTCGACGTATATATCAAAGGCATCAATGAGTTTACCCCTGGTGAAGAATTCTTCTGTTTCTGATTCATTAAAGATAACAGCTGCATTGATTTGATTGTGTAAACTGACCACTGTTGCCCAACGTTCCTTTAAAATGTCAATTCTGCTTTGCGTTACAGCAGCTGTCACATTGTCTTTCCCATTTTTGGTAAAGTTTGGAATTGTACGATTGATGAAACCAATCGTGTCGCGTTTTGTGTTTATTGATGCTTTAAACGAGCCCACGATTAGTGAGTTATTTCGAATTTAATTCACAGTCACTTTCACAATATTAATGTACGCTGACTCGCCACGGTATGTATGATCCATCGTTATTATTACCGATGTGTTTGTGTGAGATAAGAGCGTACAGTCTCCACATAATAATTCACACGTGCGATAGAAAAACACACGCACAAAATCCAAAGGTTGAGAGAGCGAGAGAGACTGATAGCTAAAAATTATCGAAGAATGAATCCGGCTCGAAGGATGAATATGTTAAGGAGCAATTCATTGTGCATGCTACTAAATGGTAAGAGAGTCAAATCTTATGATTTTTATTGCAATGGATTGTATATGGAATAAATTTGGCTCTTATAGACGCAACGATTTGTTTCATATCAAGTACTAACACTTATAAAAAAATATATGTTAAATTTATTCTACTTTATTGATGATGAGCACAGATATTAAATAATTATAATTGTTTGAGAACACGGGTTTTATGGCCAAAAATAAGAACACGACGTACAATCTGCCTAATAGCTGACGGAGTCGTTATAATCTCGCGACGTGATGAGCCGTATTGAGAGAGAGTATTTGTACGAATTCTACGTAACAAGACTACATAAGTCGGTGCCTTGAAACGGGAAGTGACGTTATAAAATATAAATCAACTGATCGTTCAAATCAGCTCTATGAAAATGAACAATTTAGATCAGGACGGTTCAAATTTTAGCATTTATGCTAAGTACATAAAAAGTTATCATATTTGAGTATGCGCGGTACTCAAAACGTAAAAATAACATCCATTTTTACATATCTGTTACGGTTTACGAAATATTTGTTGTTAAAAACAAGAATAACGATGAAGCGCTTTTAGGCCTTAGTGGGGCGTTCCGAAGGGGCGGATATTTTACACGTTCCGGGGACGTGGCTGGAACATTCTGTCATATTAGGGCATTTATTCGTTTGAACGAATATCGAGCGGGAGGTTTGACGCCAAAGATAATTGTGTGCATTCGACGGGTTGAGTCATATGTCTGCCTTCAAACATATGTCTAGCGTCCAGGCAAACGCGAGTTTTTCGAATAAAGTTGGATGCTGTCGTCCGCGGGTTACCAATGATTGTAATTAAATTTATACAGTAATTCTGAGCCCAGCTTAGTAAAAGAAAAATTTCCGCAGGCCCATTCTCAGTGAAGTGGAATTGTCTGGCGGTACATGTACTTGAGACAAAGGACTCAAATTATACTTTGGCAACGAGGGTGACCCGTGTATAGACATCTGCTTCACTGGAGTTTCAAAATAAAAACGACATAGTACAATAGGTTTTTAACAGTTGGACGATGGTTGTTGGCGCTAAGTCATAGGTTTCGGACCCACACCGTCGGTTTGCGGGTTCGATTCCCGCCTCGCGCTCTGTACGAGCCTCTGCGGCCATGCGGTGAACACTAGCCTATCAAGGAAGTTGTTCATTTTCGAAAAGTCGTGGGACCGGTACTTCTCAAGAGAAAGGTTCTCTGAGTACTTGGGACGGGATCAACTTTGCAAGTAGCACCTTTGCACGTGCCCAACTGTGCACGTCGATGGTCAGACGGACAACTGTGCACGTCGTTGGTTAGACGGACAACTGCGCACGTCTAAATTTCGACGTGCACAGTTCACCAAGTACCATCTGTGCACGTGCACAGTTGTCACTTGGACAACTGTGCACGTACACAGATGGTACTTGGACAACTGTACACGTCGACATTTAGGCGTGCACAGATGGACTCCTGTGCACTTCAACGTGCACAGATGTCACGTGCCCAACTGTGTACGTGCACAGATGTCACTTGCCCAACTGTACACGTGCACAGATGTCACCTGTCCGAATGTGCACGTGCACAGGTTTCACTTGTCCAACTGTGCACGTGCACACATGTCGCTTGCCCAACTGTGCACGTGCACAGGTTTCACTTGCCCAACTGTGCACGTGCACAGATGTCACTTGCCCTACTGTGCACGTTTATCTCCTTACGTAAGGGTTCATAACTTGCATAAAAACAACTATAAAACCTTACTAATTCTCTGTATTTATCATATCTTATAAATTGGCCTAGTTTTAACTGCTTTCTCGTACAGAAATTCATGATTGGTTCCGAATATCATAACTGTACGTATCACTCCAAAAGTAAGATTCATAAATCTATTAAAATTTCTTGAAATCGATATTTCAAAATTCGATTGTTAAATGACAAACTTTCTAAGACTATAGCCAGAAAGTTTTCAATTCTAAAGAACAAATGGGAGAAGGAATTCGGACATGCGCAAAAGTTAGAAAATACCGTGAGCCTCACTTTCGACGAATTCATAGATTTCCGTGAATTCGTAGTGAATTCGCTGAATTCGTTAAAATCGTTGAATTCTCGGACTTCCCTGCCTGCCTAGCTTTTTCTAAATCCCTTGAATTCTCTAAATTCTTAGAATTCTTCAAATTCTAGGAAATCTCTGAATTCCTTTAACTCTCTGAATTACTCTAAGTCTCCGAATTCCTCGACTTTTTTGAATTCCTTCAATTCTCTGAATTCCTTGAATTCTCTGAATTCCTTGAATTCTCTGAATTCCTTGAATTCTCTGAATTCCTTGAATTCTCTGAATTCCTTGAATTCTTTGAATTCCTTGAATTTTCCGAATCCCTTGAATTCTCTGAATTTAAGAAATTCTCTTAATTCCTTGAATTCTCTAAATGACTCGAATTTTTTTAATTCTGTGCATTCCCTGGATTCGTTGAATTCTCTGAATTCCTTGAGTTCGTTGAATTCCTCGAATTTGCTGAATGCCTTCAATTTTCTGAATGCCTTGCGCTCTCTGAATTCCTTGAATCCTCTGAATTCCCTGAATCCTCTGAATTCCCTGAATTCTCTGAATTCCCTGAATTCTCTAAATTCCCTGAATTCTCTGAATTCCCTGAATTCTCTGAATTCCCTGAATTCTCTGAATTCCCTGAATTCTCTGAATTCCCTGAATTCTCTAAATTCCCTGAATTCTCTGAATTCCCTGAATTCTCTAAATTCCCTGAATTCTCTGAATTTGTTGAATTCTCTGAATTTGTTGAATTCTCTGAATTCTTCTAATTCTCTGAATCCTTCGAATTCTCTGAATTCTTTGATTCTCTGAATCCTTCGAATTCTCGTGAATTCGTCGAATTCCTTCAATTCTTCGAATTCCCTTAATTCTTCGAATTCTCTGAATTCCTTGAATCCTCCGAATTCCCTGAATTCTCTGAATTCCCTGAATTCTCAAAATTCCCTGAATTCTCTGAATTCCCAGAATTCCCTGAATTTCCCGAATTCCCTGAATTCGTTGAACTCTCTGAATTCTTCGAATTCCCTGAATTCGTTGAATTCTCTGAATTCTTCAAATTCTCTGTATCCTTCGCATTCTTGTGAGTTTTTCGAATTCTTTTAATTCTTCGAATTCTCTGAATCCCTTGAATTCTCCGAATTCCCTGAATTCTCTGAATTCTCTGAATTCCCTGAATTCTCCAAATTCCCTGAATTCTCTGAATTCCCAGAATTCCCTGAATTCGTTGAACTCTCTGAATTCTTCGAATTCCCTGAATTTGTTGAATTCTCTGAATTCTTCAAATTCTCTGTATCCTTCGCATTCTTGTGAGTTTTTCGAATTCTCTTAATTCTTCGAATTCTCTTAATTCTTCGAATTCTCTGAATCCCTTGAATTCTCTGAATCCCTTGAATTTTCTAAATTCCTTGAATCCTTTCAATTCTCTGAATTCCTTGAACACTTCGAATTACTGAAATTCTCCGAAGTCCCTGAATTCTTTAAATTCCATGAATTCTTTGAATTTCATGAATTCTTTGAATTCCATGAATTCTTTGAATTCTTCGAATTCCTTGAATTCTCTGAATTCCTTGAGTTTTTTGAATTTCTTGGATTCGCTGAATGCCTTCAATTTGCTGAATACCTTGAATTCTCCGAACCCCTTGAATTCCCTGAATTCCTTGAATTCCGTGAATTCTTCGAACTCTCTGAATTACTTAAATCCTCTGAATTCCCTGAATTCTCTGTATTCCCTGGATTCGCTGAATTCTCTGAATTACTTGAGTTTGTGGAATTCCTTCAATTCGCTGAATGCCTCCAATTTGCTGAATGCCTTGCTTTCTCTGAATCCCTTGAATTCTCTGAATTTCTTGAATTCTGTGAATTCTTCGAATTTTCTGAATTCTTTGAATTGTCTGAATTCCTTGAACTTCCTGAAATACTTAAGTACAACCCTTACGTAAGGACATAAACGTGCACAGTTGGGCAAGTGACATCTGTGCACGTGCACAGTTGGGAAAGGGACATCTGTGCACGTGCACAGTTGGGCAAGGGACATCTGTGCACGTGCGCAGTTGGGGAAGGGACATCTGTGAACGTGCACAATTGGGCAAGGGACATCTGTGCACGTGCACAGCTGGGCAAGTGACATCTGTGCACGTGAACTGTTAGGGAAGTGACATCTGTGCACGGTAAAGTGCACAGGAGTCTATCTGTGCACGTCTAAATTTAGACGTGCACAGTTGTCCAAGTGCCATCTGTGCACGTGCACAGTTGTCCAAGTGACAACTTTGCACGTCTAAATTTCGACGTGCACAGTTGTCCAAGTGACAACTGTACACGTCGAAATTTCGACGTGCACAGATGGACGTTCACAGTTGTCCGTCCGGCCATCGACGTGCACAGTTGGGCACGTGCAAAGTTGCTACGTGCAAAGTTGTCCGTCACCCTGAGTACTTGAAGCCGTTGTTCTTGGTGCTTTGGAACCCAATCTCACTACCAAGTAAGTTTGTGGGACTTAAATGAAACAGCCTGACGAGACAACAATTACAATAATAGGGTATTTGTTGGAATAAAATAAATATTGACAACTCCTTTTCTTTTGTAATATTCATTATTATTTCAGTGTCTATAGTGAATATTTTATATTTTCCAGCTAATATGATTGCACTCTTAATATAAAGTTGCTAAATAAAATCTTCAACTGTGACCTGCAATAAATATGAATTTGCAACTCATGGAAATTGTAACAAGTTTGGAGAAGATACTCAGACTTAAAATTAGTGGTTTATATAAATTGTAAAACTGGTCCTCACATTCTTTTTTCATGAAACATGGACGATCGAACATCTGTTAAAGCCGGGGAGTAGTACAGACGAAGGACCCCATCTCGTCGAGGAAAAATCTCGCACGAATTACAACACTCGTTACGAACCACTTGCATCTCAAGTTCCGAAAAGCGCTTTTAACGAGTTCGAGTTCACGGTCAATTAGTCCTGACCCGCTGCAATTATCTACATTTGAAGAACTAGATTTAGTAGCTCAAGTAAAATTATATCTGAAAATTTATAATTACTTTTTTTTAAACATTAAAATTTAAAAACTTGAATTGTTTGCATTTAAGGTTTCAAATTTCGTTTATTCGTATTTTCCAACACCAGTTACGGACTTACATTGCATTTGTTCAGTTTCAATAAGTTCTTCTGAAACAATTTTTAATCTTATATAACCCATATTCATGAATAGCTTTCTCTAATACTTCCCTTGAATTTCAAATAAACATTCATTTTTATCTTCCAATTTGAAAACATCATTACCCAGGATTGCGTGATTAAGTTTTTAATAAGCCAACAAAACGATTTTTCCAATCAAATAAATAAAGGGTCCCGCAGAATTTATATTTCGAATAGTTTGCTGTGGAATTTTCTCGTCTCGTAATGCTGATTGTTTAGTAGTTAATTAAACTACTAAATAATTTGCACAAGGTAAGGCCATTCTACTGTAAGGTATCTTCAATGTAAATTGTGCTGGATTCCTCATGGTGAGATGAGCTATAACTTTTGCTTGAATGAACCTAAATCTCTCCTTGGGCCAGCAAAACTACTTATTTCAAGTAACTATAATATTTCTTCTGATCAGGCAAAATATTACCTTGTATTTACCAAAATTCCAACGTAAATCAACCAAATTATTGCCTGAATCAACCAAAAGATATGGTATATTTAACCAAATGTTACTAACAAAAAAATTTGGATAAAGTTTGGAATAGCCCTTACCTTCAAACTTTTTGAAACTCCGTATACTCACGTATTTTGACGCGCTGATTACGAAAATCATAGTGAAAATTGGCAAGAATTTTATTTTCATGATAAAAACTGTAAAAAGGCCGTAAAAATCATGGGTTTTCACGCTTATTTCGGAAACCATAGAAAATTTTTAAAAATAATTTTCTCAAAAGTGGTAGACCTAATCGGAATACACATTTTATGTCTCGTGCAATTTTTTCGCACGAGTGAAAGTTTTCAAAATATTTCATGATAAAGATGAAAATTTCATACCTGGCCCCTGCCAAACCGTAAGTACTCCTGTGACCAATCACTGTGGCTATATATTTTTGTACTTAATTTTATTCAAGTCTCTATACGAGCCTTCAAGAAGGGGTAGGGGTTTGAGCAACATGATTTCTGTGGTTAGACAAAGGGGTGCCTTTCCGCTTCCACGTGAAGCTGGAAACGGGAAGGGATTTGACCAACATTATTTCTGTGGCCAAACAAAGGGGTGCCTTTCCGCCCCTACGAGAAGCTGGAAAAGGGAAGGAGTTTGACCAACATTATTTCTGTGGCCAGGAACATACATGCGTTTTCGGCGAAGGCTAGGCATGAAATTTTCATCTTTATTATAAAATATCTCGAAAACTTTCACTTGTAAAAAAAATTGACTAAAGAAAAAATGTGTGTTTTGACTACGTCTAGAAATTTTGTGAACATTATTATGCTATTGGCTATTGGGAACTACATCCAAGAATTTTCTTGTCTATATAATAATATTGTATGGTCTAATGAACTAAAACTTTGTTATTTCAACCAATTGTTTTTCTGGATTAAAATCTAATGATCTTCAGACGTGTAGACTACTTAAGTTTCACGCTTTACATATCGCAAATGTAAATACCTCAAATGTTTAATAAATCCAGTTACACGTGAAGAGCAATTAATTTAGCAAATCATAGTTGAGATTTCACTTTCTGTTATCCCCAATTATGTCCATTGACTCCAATTTGTCATTATTTTGTGAAATCTTTGTTGTTTGGGTGAAGACACGAACCTTTTTACGAATTATGTCGCTATATCGCTATAGTAGGAATGGTGGCGAAGGATCTTGTCCACGCATTCTTGATACGATCATGGACGATTTATAAGGAAACATGGGGCAAAATGACGATAGGTGCAAAACGGGACAATGATTATATCTTCTCTGTGGTTTGACGCCATCTACTAGAATTTTTAGGAACTCCTTTTTAATTCGTGCCCGAGATTTCTCATGTCAATTTGTTATAATTTTGTTGTTATTTTCAAAGTTATGAGACGCATCGATCGTTTTCGTGCCCAGTAAAATTTTTACTGATTTTCAACTACATGTAGATAATGCAAATGTTTGTTTAATTGAAATTACTTCAACGCCATTCCGTGGTGTACTTAATAGCTCTTCTAGTGCAGAATAACACAGTAAAAGGAGGGTTTTTCTCATACTGCGTGGGGGGAGGGGTTCTGTTCGTACAGAGTAAGAAGTCTGATTTTGAATTCTAGCGTTAGTGACAGTAATTGGTCAAAAGTTACTTTGAGAACTGATGTTGACTGAAATGATTCAATTTAAAGTTGCCGCCCCTAAACCGAAGTTCTTGAAAGCTTCGATTTGGTAAGAAATAAGACAAATAATTGTTTGAGACGTTTGCACATATCAATGTTAAATTCCTTTTATTGTAATAAAACTTAAAAGGAGTTTTTTCACAGAAAAAGGGAATGTTTTCATATTAGTAACAATAACTGGTTTAGACTAAACGAGATAAAAATGTTTGGGATCCTAAAAAGAAAGGACCCCGCACCAAATGTATTGAAAATTGCATTCGGTGGATTTGGCTGAAACGTGATATATATGTAGATCAGAAGGGCCTCATATAAGATCCGGAAACTAAGAAAAGATGGGCAGTTTTTGCGCTATACGGCGTTAAACGCTCAATTTCGTGAAAACAATGAATCTTTATATAAGCTGGAAGACAAAAGACGACGGCAGTGTGAGGTCAGTAACAAATGCGAGTTTGATACTGATGTATGTTGCGCGCTTCCCAAAACTGACGAACTCCAAGTGCTCAAGATTTTAGTTTAATAAAAAATCACTGCTGGAACTTCCAAAACGGTGCATTGGTGAGATCAATATCAAATGAGGTTAATCCGAGGGGTACATAACTCCTGCAATCGGTGTACAACGTAATTGCAATCACTTTGCAATCACTTGAAATCACCGTGAAAGCACTTGCAATCACTAACAACCACATGCAATCACTCACAATCACTTGCAATTACTTACAGTCACTTACAATCACTTGCAATCATCTGAATTCACCCTGAAATCACCTGGAATCAGGTGCAATCACTCTGCAATCACCCAAATTCACCTTGCAATCACGTCAAATCAAGTTCAATCACTCTGAAATCACCTGAAAATCGATTAAAAGTTTGTAAATTATACATATATATTACGAATTGTCCGAATTTAACGTGTGACATCTTGCCAGCTGACGTCACAACATGAAATGCCTAATTGTCGCCAATCAATAATAACAATAGCACGGGGCGATACTTTATTTTTCTAATTCCTTGCAATTTCTTGTATTGAATTCGACAATTCGTAATATATATGCATAATATGCAAACATTTAATCAATTTTGATAAGTACAAATTTAGAACGTAAATTTCTTTCTTTTTGTGAGAAAATGTATTGGATTGCAAAATGATTGCACTTGGTTGCAGGGTGAATTCAGGTGATTGCAAAGTGATTGAAGTTGATTTTACGTGATTGCAAGGTGAATTCGGGTGATTGCAGAGTGATTGCACTTGATGTCACGTGATTGCAGGGTGAACTCAGATGATTTCAGAGTGATTGCAAGTGATTGTAAGTGATTGCAAGTGATTGTGAGTGATTGTTAGTGATTTCAAGTGATTGTTAGTGATTGCAAGTGATTTCAAGGTGATTTCAAGTGATTGCAAAGTGATTGCAATAAAGTTGTACTCACAACGTTTTTTTTGGGGGGGGGGGGGGCGGCCGGATCCCTTAAATTTTATTTTTGATTACTTGATGTCGAACTATATCTAATATCGTCTAGAAAGTAGGTCTCAAAAATTTTCGTCGTACGATTTCAGCAATTTCGAGTTAGCAAGCTTCAAGCCAACTCAAGTTTTCGAGTTTTTTTTACATTCTGGCCCTACTAGCAGTACTTTCAAAACTGCTTACAATCGCTCTTTTGCATGCAATGATTTTAAATTGACTTATGTTCATTTGAAAAAGCTGAGAATCTCTCATAATTCACCAAGAAATAATTGCAAACACTTACAATTCACCGCACAATAACTGCAGTCACTCGGAATTCACTGTTAAATCACTGCAATCACTCGGAATTTACCGCGAAATAACTTCAGTCACTCCGATTTCACCACTAAATCACTGCAGTCACTCAAGATTGACTCTGCAATTACTGGAAATCACTGCATTCACTTGCATTCAATGGCAGTCACCTGAATTCACTGCATTCACGAGCAACCACTTGCAAACACTTGCAATTACTTGCAATCACTCACAATCACTTGCAATCACTCAAAATCACTCGAAATCACTTGCAGTAACTTCTAATCACTTGGAATCATGCAATCGGTGTACACCAAAATTCTAAGTTATGTACCCCTCGGGTTAATCTGACAATGATATACATTGCGCGCTGGTCTAACCGACCAAACTCTGAGCGCTCGAGATGTAGTCTGAAATGCAAAACATGCTTCCGTGAGCGCAGATAATGTGCCAACATCAGGTCGAAACAAAGCGCGGTTATTTCGAAGATATATATTGCGCGCTTCTCAAAACAGCCTAATTCTAAGTGCTCAAGATTTTGATTGAGTGAAACGTCATTGCTACAACGTTGAAAACGGTGCCCCGGTAAGATCAATATAAAATATGAATAATATTACAGTGATATATATCGCGCGCTGGTCGAACCGACCGGAAATTGAGCGCTCGAGTTGTGGTCTAAAATTCGAAACATGCTTACGTGAACGTAGATAAGGTGCGAACGTCAGGTCGAAATAAAGCGCGGTTATTTCAGAGATATATATCGCGCGCTTCCTAATGAGCCAAAGGCTGAGCGTTCAAAATTTTAATTTAATATAACGTAACTGCTATGACGTTAAAAACGGTGCCCCAGTAAAATGAATATCAAATTAGGTTACTATTACAATGATATACATCGCGCGCTGGTCTAACCGACCGAACGATAAGCGCTTGAGATGTAGTCTAAAATTCGAAACCTCCTTCCTTGAGCGCAGATAAGATTCCAAAGTCAGGATGAAACAAAGCGCGGCTATTTTAAAGATACACATCGCGCGCTTTTCAAAACAGCTCGTAGCTAAGTGATCAAGATTTTAATTCAATAAAACGACACTGCTATAAAGTTGAAAACGGTGCCCCTGGTGAGATCAATATCAAATAAAGTTAATATTGGAATGATATACATCGCGCAGGGATCTTTTCGAATGACCGCTAAGCGCTCGAGATGTAGTCTAACATTCTACACTTCCGTGAGCACAGATAATGTTCCAACGTCAGGTCGAAAACAAGCGCGGTTATAGCTTTGCGCAAGACTCTGTCTCCCATTTTCAAAATCGTGTGCAACCGCGACTTCTCGTAGTTTACCTTTCGGCGATCGAACGGATTTTCGTGGTGTAGGGAGACCATGTCCTGAAGCTCCTTCAATTTGATCATTCTTCGCTTCCATTTCTCATGGTCTGGTGGGGGCAAATCGGGTGGTACTTCGAGTCTTCGGCGCAGACTATTATAAGGCTTTAGTTTGCTATCTAAATTCAGGTAAGCCGGCCTAACCCCAGTGGTGCTATGTACGGTGGTATTGTAGGCGAACCTGAAATCCTTAAGATACGCTTCCCACTACCGGCGGTCCTGAGTATACTGGAGTAAACAAGTGTTGGATTCCGTTTGTCTCTGTCAACCCTTGAAACGCTTGGTCGACCTATTTTCTTCAGTTATCCAACACGAGCGGTTCTGTTGTGCCTATCGGTTCAGGACATTATCCTCAAAAGCTTTGATAATTGTCTCGGCGTTTGCTTCCCTCATGGCCGACAGCTCCACCCATTTAGTGTAGAGGTCCTTGAATACTACCAAATATTCAAATCCTAGTGCCGTCTTCGGCCAGGGGCCCATCATGTCGGTGGCCACCACGCTGCAAGGCTGTTTTACCACCCTGCAGCCCCCTAAACCCGCTGTCGGGCTTTGGTCAGTTTGGATTCTCTGACAGGTGTCGCACGAGCGCACCCACAAAGAAATATCTCGGTACATGCCTGGCCAGTAGCCAATAGTATTACAGAAGCTTTTCGGCATGTCTTATCGATTCCTAGTTGAGCGGCTTGTGGATTGTCGTGTACTTTGTTGAAGACTTCTGGTATTCCCTCGACTGGGACTGCGAACTTCCACGCTTCTAAATCTTCGATGACCGAATCTACCAGTGGATTCGGGCGGTACCGACATAGCATTACGTCCACGGAAATTTCTTTGGGTTTCTTCCACTTCGCGCAGTCGTCTGCGATACATGTCCTCCACCGGCTCCATGGCCGCTACGGAATAGCTACTTCCTCCTCATAACCCGAGGAAGGGCTTTAGGCATGTGGCGTCAAGCTTGTTTCCAGTGTAAGACCTCAAAATCATACTCGAGGAGCTCCAGTGCACATCGCGGCAATTGACCGGTTGGATTTTGAAGGATGTAGCAATCGCAACGAGCTGTGGTCAGTGATTACTGTGAAGTAAAACCGCTGAAGATAGTGACGGAACTTTCTCACTGACCAAATCACGGTTAACACTTCTCCTCCGTGACGCATATTTTCTCGTGCTTGAGATTGTCCTGCTCGCAAAAGCAATCACTCTCTCGATGCCATTTTGTGTCTGTGCCAAGACTGCTTTCCGGCCCAAATCGCTCGCGTCAGTCTGGTGAACAAATGAGACTTCAAAATCAGGGGACGTCAAAATCGGTGCTGCCGCAATCTGTTCCTCAAGCTTATCGTAAGCGCTTTCCTTTTCGGTTAACCACTCCCATGGGAAATTTTTTCTGTGCAGTTTTTTCAGTGGTTCCGCGTGTGTCGCAAAGTCAGCTTTGAAACTGCGGTACCATGACGCCTTTCATGAGAACCTTCTTGATTGCTTCATTTTCTTAGGGGCCGGGTGCGAGAATAGAGGCTCGACCTTGTCTGGATCGAAGATTCACATTTCTTTGGGGTCATTGTCAGCCTGGTACCCTGTGAACGGTCTATCACTCGAGCTACTAATTCCTGGTACCCTTAAATGTCTTATTTACGATGAATACATCCTCATCGAAATACGCGTAGAAGTGAGGTTTCATGTCTGGCCCTATGAGGGATTCTACCAGTCACCGGTAAGTCGCGGGGCTCCCGACAGTCCAAAGGGCATCCTTGTCAACTGAAAAAGCCCCATTCCTGGGACGGTGAAAGCCGTGTACTTCCTGCTATCCTCGGACATCTGTATCTGGTGATAACCATTCTTCAAGTCTAGGGTCGTTATCACTTTACGGCGCGAAGTTGTTTGAGGATCATGTCCATTTTTGGCAAAGTTTTTTATTTATTGGAACAATTATCTACTCTATAACGTCAGCACACGACTCCCAAACATCACAGTGCGGCGGCCACGAAGCGATTTAAAGAAGCAAAATATATGATTTTTCAATTTTGAGTCATCCACCACGACTTTTAGAAAGACTGCTGTAAATCAAAAAAATTTTGGTACAGCCAACTATCAAACGTAGAAATGGGACTAACAAACGAATCTGCTTCTAAAAATTGCTCAATTTTTAGAAATCTAGAAATTTCTTGTTCACAGCGCAATACTTGTTTTTTTAGTTATTTAAACTATTATATACTCTCTAACGTCGACACATGACTATCAAAAATTACAATTCAACCATTGAATGACTTGAAAAAGATAAATTGAGAATTTTTTATTTTTGAGTCATCCACCGCCACTTTTAGGAAAACTTCTGTATATTGAAAAGTTTTTGGGCCACCGAATTACCAAATGTAAAAATAGGACTACCAAGCTATTCTGCTTCTGAAAAGAACTCAATTTTTAGAAATTTCAATTTTTTTGTCATAGCGCAAGACTTTTTTTTTAATTATTCGAGCAATTATCCACTTTCTAATGTCAATGCACCATTACCAAATATGACAATGTGACAAACAACCAACTTAGAGCAAAGGAGTGGCTGATTTTTCATTTTTGAGTTATTCCCCACCACTTTTAGAAAACCTGCTGTAAATCGAAAAGTTGTTCGGCCAACGAACTGCCAAGCGTAGAATTTAGACTAACAAACAATTCAACATTCAAATATAACATAAGTTTTTGAATCGGAAGTTGTTGGTTCCTACTGTGGAACCTTCATTTCAAATTATTAAACAATTACGCACGCTACAGTATTGAGACACGACTACCAAACGTCAGAGTGCCACCAACGAACGATTTAAAAAAGAAAAATTGATGATTAAGCAATTTTTTATGTTTACCCCCACACCTATTGAAAAAAACTCTAAATCGAAAATTTGTTGTGCCACCGAACTATCAAACGTGCAAATAGGCCTGCCAAACGATTCCGCTTCCGACTACACATCTACTTTTTGGATGTTGTGATTATTTTCAGTTTGTCCTTGAGAATTTGTTTTTCGTTTAGTTAAAGAACTATCAAATCTCTAACGTTGAAAGCTGACTACCAAACGCTATTAAACGATCACGAAACAGCTCCACAAAAGAAAAAGTGATAGATTTCGAAATTTCTGGACAATGTGAAGTTAGCCTCCACCCCCCTCCGGAATTTCGTTTTCTTAAAAATTGGGGAAGGAATAACAACCAAACGATAGGACTTGACTACCAAAACTTTTCGATCGACCACCAATCGTTTAAAATTTGGTCATATATGTAAATTTAAAAAGCCAAGTTTGATACTAATCGATAAACATATCGATCCAACATTTCTATAGTGACCTAACCTCATATGATATATTTTTTTACAGTATGGCGTCGGTTGAAGATTCGTTTACTACTTGTTCAAAATGTTTTTTAATTTTTATTCAATAAATAGATTTCATTTTAATTTACACCATCGTTATTTATACTTTTTTTGTGATGTCTTGCAGATATCTCACCCGAGCTAATAGCATAATTAGCTAAGGTTTTCGCTGATGCGTTCAACACATCTCTGCCACAGTTTGCTGCCACAGCTGCAAATGGGGAAAATATCGCACAACCGTCACAGTCCCGACCACCTACGTTCACGTTTAGAAAATTCGTTTTCTCCGTGGGAACGACGTGTTTACATTGTTACAGAGTTGAATAATGTGTTTGAATTTCTAATTGCTCCCAATGCACCTGGAACCTCCACGTATACAGAAATGCGTACCTCACTGATTGAAAATTTCGATATTGCAGAAAATGAATTCGCTGAAATTATTAAGTTCCGACACATCATACAACAAAAAGGTGAGTCGATTGCTAGTTTTATGTTACGTCTGAGGCAATGCGCTGCCGACTGTGAATATGAGGAATTCTTGGAAGGAATGCTCATAGAGCAACTTTTGCACGGTCTCATCAATCGTGATATGTGCGACGAAATAATTTTAAAAAAACGAGATACATTTGAAGCCGCGTATGAATTTGCACATGCTCTGGAATCTACGTGCCAGAGAGCTGATGAAGTGAAATTCAATGCGCAGTTAGCCCCAGCTGACACACGAGCTCACGTCTATTAAGTCACAATTAAAAAAACGACAAAAATCGTTCTCGTAAGTCGTGATCATGTCCAAGAGAGCCGCATCAAGATTCGCGGAATCCAATTCGCGATTCTTCACAGAGACGAGGACCTGGAGAACAGTGAGTTTTTTATGGCTGTGGAGCGCAGCACGAACGTAATAAATGCCCAGATCGTGATTTTGTGTGCCGTAACTGGAAAAAATAGCGCACCTCGCGAAAGTGTGCCGATCAGTAAAAGGGTCTTATACAAATTGATGGTCAACCTTTGGAGATGGAACTGTATATCCGAGTCCCGTGGGGTTTCGTCAGGAGCAATACGCTACTAGGATTTTCTTTTTGAGAGGAGGTGAGCATGCATTTACGCACTAAGTGTGGGACTCGACCTTAAAACGGTAATACCCACTAAACTCACCTCCTCTTTCTGCCAACCCATGTTCTCGGAACCGGTTTCGCATTACTTCAAAAACATGGGTGTAAGGCCAATAAGCCGTGCTTCGGCTTCCAACTTTAGGCGCCAACTTGGCATTTTTCCAACCCTCCCACGACCAGGATGCACGCATCGTCCTCAGTAGTGTGGTAGTACCACACAACGGGCTCGTCGGCCTTCGGCATCCTGGTTGGGTATGCTCTGTTAGGTAGCGCGTCCTTGAGGTTTCCTCGATGATGTTGCCTCTCGGAACGCCCTACACCTCATTTTCCCGGACTGATGGTCTGTCCGGGGCTTTTCTTCGTTTGTGGTGCAGAGGTAGCACTGCGGTGTACTTTCGCACGACGCAGATATTTGCCCCTCCTTGCCTCACCTCCAGCACAATCTGGTCCTATCAGGACCCTTGCAATCCGCTGCTATATGGCCGAAGCCTAAGCAGTGGTAGCACCTTTTCGTCTCTGTCTTTTTTCGGACCCTACAGGACATCCAGCCCACCTTGAGATGTCCTGCCCGAATCAAGCGCGACGCCAGCTCCTCGCTGAGCTCCACACACGCCTTCAGGTGTCCCCTGAAGGCCCTCTTCGTCAAACACACATTGACGTTGTCCGGATCGATGCCGCCGAATTGGTGACATACCGCTCGAATCCAGGACCTCGACTCCGTGCTTGGAACGAGATCTCGCACGGAGTTGCCAGCACTGACCACTTTCCAGATGGCAGACGACAGTTTTGCCCTGCCGTCTGCCGCAGGGCCTACCTCGATGAGGACCTCTCCCTTTCGCGTCTCTCGGAAACACCTGATTTTGACACCAAGGGTGTCCGGTTTCACCTTCTGTTTGAGGTCCTTCAAGACCTCGGCGTAGTTCGACCCGTGAGCCGGCTTTATTAAAACCGCCTCGGGTCGGGCTCTCCTCGGCAGATCCTTCTTCCTCGTAGGTGCGAGTGCAGGTGTTGCCGCCCCTGCATCATACTTCTTCGGCGTTGAGGACTCTGCAGCTGTAGAGCGCATCCTCAGCTCCTTCTTCTTCGGCCTAGAGGAGCCTGCCTCAACGGGACTCAGGGTGGGCTCCGTCACTCTCTTCCCAGGATGGGTAGTGGGAGTTTCCACATCGTCTTCCGTCTGGGTAGCGTTTTGGCTGGTCTCCTTCCTCTCATTGCACTTCTTCTTCAATTCGGCTACCTCTTTTCCGAAGGCCGTTCCCACGTCGTATGATGCGAACGTAAAATAGCATTTAGCGTTATAGACATTGACATGCATTTTTTTTAAGGTTCATGCGCTTCGTCTAGTCCATGTCGAATTCGCATGAACATATTTCTCTTAGTTTCCGAGAATTCCGTCATCTTTTTTGAAACCTCCTTAAATTCTGCGATGAACCCATATGTGTTCTTCACGAATTTTTCCCCCAACATCAAAGATTGCCTCACTCTTGACTTTGAACTAAAGTCACGTTCCTCCTTCACGTCCAACGGACCACTCAACTCCTCGCACACACTTCTGTTTAAATTTTGATTAGTCGTCATCTTGATTCCCACGAGTAGCCAGGAAAATAAAGGTCCAGCCCCGCAGAGCCCCGCAAGCGGGGGTAAGGTCTGCATACTCTAGAAGGCGACCTGGTATCCTAGAGACACCGTTGGAAACACCACACCCTGGTGCCACGCAGTCTTCGGCACGGTTGGTTAACGCCTTGACTTGGACGTTTTTGCTTCAGGACCATCCCTGGACCATTGTCCACGACTGCTTATTGAGTTGTGCAACCGTATTACAGGGCAATATGCTCCTAGGATTACGATTGATTTTCGCGTACAGCCAAAAGAGTGACAATTCATGAGCTATACGCATCACAGTCTCAAGTACATTGGCCGTATTCCAGTCAATGTTTCGCTCGGGCCATGCACACGTGAGCTTGACTTATGCATTACAGAAGGTGTTTTCGCACGTGACGTGAAATTCCGTACGCCCTGCGTGAAGCATATGCCAATGAAATTGATGCGAAAATTGTATCAGGTAACTATACAAAAGATAAGCATTCAGAAGGGCTTCCCCAACTCATGTAGACATGAGAAAGGACGGAAAATGCGGATTACAGGTTACACACTGCCTGATTCGTCATGCGAGAGAGGTCTACAGAGCAGATAATATTTCGGCAATCTGGCATCGTAGAATTGAAGCAGCCATCCAGGAGATAATCGACAAGGAGCTCGACGAAATGCTCAATCAGGGAGTGATCCGCCCGTCCAGTAGCCTGTGGAGCTCGCCGATATTCATTGGTCGCCGCAAGGACGGCCGACCGAGATTCTGTATTAAATTCAAAAGACTAAATCGAATCTCAAAAAAGTACGCATACCCGATTCCGCAAATCAACGCCATCTTGAACAAACTTCGAAGAGCCAAATATATCTTAACTTGATTTCTTTCTGACTCAACGCCGCTCGTCCTCGTTCGAAAGACTTCTTGACCACATCATAACCCCGCTCATGGTACCGTACGCTTTCGCCTACCTCAATGACATCCTAATCTGCACACAAACTTTTGGAAATCACATGAAAATCATGCAGAGAATCTTTGAACGGCTTTTTGAGGATTAACTGAGGCCAAATCTGGATAAATATCACTTTTTCCGCCAAAAACTGAAGTACCCCGGCCATGTGGTCGACTGAAATGGACTCCACACAGATCCAGATAAGGTCGCCGCAATCTCAAACCTAACGCCACGTAGAAACATAAGAGAAGCCCGCAGATTCTTGGTGCTCATTTTATGGTACCACCGCTTCATTAAGGTCGTCGCACGAGACGCAGCACCCCTCCACCAACGACTTGAAAAAAAGGTCGGTGGGAATGGACAAACGAGCTTCACCACGCTTTTGATGAGTTTGAGAAGAGGCTCACATCTGCCCCCATCCTTGAATGCCCGGACTGGATGAAAGAATTCGTCTTACAAATCGACGCAAGCCGAGAGGGACTTGGCGCCGTACTAACACAGACCGACTAAGACACCGAAAGAATAATTGCCTACGTCAGCCGTTCTGGAAGTGAGGAGCTTCAACCCTAGACAGGGCCCGTCAATTTTCTTACCTTTAAGGAGCCTGTGGGGCGTATGTGACCCCAATGCGTCAGTTTGTACTAAATCCTATCTATCAGTAGTAAAATGACTTTAATATAGACGAATCTCTTCGTTTTTTAACCACGGAGAGAATGGTGTATATTAATGTTTATTCATTTAATTTTAAATAAGTAAACAAATTGTTTAAACAATAAAAAATGTAAAAAAAACGGAAAAAATTACGTTTTTTGGAAAGAAGTAGCTCTTTTTTTTCTAATTATTCGATTTGAAAATTTCTAACGGGGTTTTGAAGATAACTTTTTGCACCATTAAGCTGCAATTCTTACTGTTTTATTATTTTGAAGAGTACAATTATTTTTGAGTTTGAATTTGAAAAATTTTGAAAAACTACAATTTCATAAAATTGGAGGAAAAGAGAATAAAACAATTTTTCACAAAGAATAAATGTTAATGTTTTTATTAGTTAATGGAATATGGATATTAAAAAACAGTTTCAGTACAAAAATAACCCCACTCTCGGCGCAAGCGAGGGACCTCTAGTCTTGTGCGTAGTTGCGGCTCCACTAAGCTCATAATGAGCGATTTTAAGAAGTCTCTGCGATTCATTTTTGGGTTCGCAGAATTTAAATTGTACAAAATTAGGGAGTTTGTTCCACCTTGGTCGAGCATCCCACTCCAAACTCTCATCGGCCATCGCAAAGTTTTTCTCGCTGTTGTGTATTCATGACACACATAGTCAAATGTCTTAGTGCCTCCTTTAGTGGTGTTATAAAATGTAATTATTTCTGGCTTTCCCGTTTCCTGGTCGATTTCGCCTGTGTGCAGTAGAGATGAAAGCAAGATAACGATCTTTTTTCTTTTGGGAGTGTAAGACAGAAGAGTTTTCGTCCCATGAAAAGCAAAATTTGACCAATGTCACCAGCCCACTCGAAAGAATCAGGAATCTGCGGTTTATTTTTTCTCAGAGTACAGCCCATAAAATTCCAAAATCATGCATGGAAACATTTTTTGGAACTCAATACTGTATGATTATATAATTATATCTGCAATACATTTTTATTAGATAAAAACTCAAATTGTCTCATCTCCACAAAATTTATACGTATAAAGGCCTCTGGGGCTCCTGTGACCCCACGCGCTTCACTCATATTTGTCACTTCACAACGATGCACAATAAAAGCACTGGACCGACTAGGTTCCACTTGCAGAAAGTGAAAGTGAATTTTGGATAAGGTCTTGACGCAAAAACATCGTCTATGAGTTCGGGAGTGTACTTTGATTTCCATTTGGGGTCTTCAAATACCCCACGGGCCCTGTCTAGGGTTAACCTATTGTTAAAGTGGCTCCACAGAATTGACAATCCGTCTGCACGTTTGGCCCGATGGGCCAATCGTGCGAGAAAAAACACAAAGTCGGCATGGACAACCCGGCCGAAGTTCCAGAGTCTTTCATCCGCAACAATCGTTCATACAGACACAGTGTTGCTAAAAAGCTGGCGCATTTGCTCGTAAACCAATATTGGCTAGTAATGCTGAGGATGGGCGCTCAGCACGTCCGCACCTGCGATAATTGCCAAAAATTCAAGGGTCAACAACAAGCCCCCGACGGTACGATGTACGCTACCAACATTGAAGAACCATGGGAGATCGTCTCCACCGACTTCATTGGTCCACTGCCCTGATCTACCGCCGGCAACACTTGACTTTTGACGTGGCAAGATCGTTTGACCAAATGGATCGAATAGCGCCCCTTAAGGGAGGCAACCAGCCAAGCGATCGCCACGGCACTTGAGGACCAAGTTTTTCTACATCACGGTGTAACAATTATTTTATTTTAGAAAATTAATTGAACATTTAATTGTAAAAAATTTTGAAAATGTAGACTTTAGATTTGTTTCAGTTGGAATTTAGAAATGATAAAAAACATAAAGCATAAATGTGGATAATGTGGAGCGTCAAACAAAATTTATAATTTGAAAATACAATTAAATAACGTTCAGAAAAGCTAAAAGAAATTAAATTGGTAAACAACGAGTAAGGTTAACAAGCATTCACGAGTCAAAGGTTTTCACTTAGGATTAAAATATCGATGTGTTCAAAGTTAAAATCAATACACATACAGAAACATTTCGAGCAACCAATTCACCTTCAAATTAGAATCATACACTTTCTCGCCTCGTAATTCAAGTCTATCGTTTAAAACCCCGCTAAAGCCTATATAGAATAATAAGATTCGCACCGTGTTAAATAAATGTTAAGAGAATCAATTTATATAAATATAAAATTCGCACCGCGAAATAAATGTTAATATATCAAATTTAAATAAGCATAAACTTCGAACGGTTGATAAAAGTCGAGAGATCCAATTGCAATCAATATAAAATTTGACAGTGAGCAGAAATCGAGCGTAAATTTAAAGATAAAACAAATTATTTATGATCCAGGAAGCTTTTAGGATACTTATCGCACGTTGACGCCTATCCGTTGATTTGAGATGGAAAATTCGACGATGGCACAATAGCCAAACTCCAAAATATCCAGCGATTTTGGAATTCGTCTTCACAAAGACAGGAGTTGTCTTTAAACGACGTTATTGAGGCGATTTCGTCCGAAAATCATCAAGATGGCTCAATTGTCGGATTGCTTGTGCTCACACAGATAGAAATTGCTCGTTACAGAACACCACACTTCTGCGGATCTCTCTAAGTACGTAGAGTTTGGTGCGGATTTGATTGCGATGACCCAAAAGAAGACGATCGAATGAATAATCATCAGAAGGTCTTATTCCTCGGTACCGCGCAATCGATCTTGCCCCACTCCCATCTTTAAATATGTCGTTAGAGGTTTTCGGTGATAGGCTCTGTTTCGTCAATTAACTTTAGATTAAGCAGCATTTTTCTCTCGCCGGGAAATTTGAATAATTCGCATGCCTCATTATCCCCCTTTTTAAGAGGTCGAGTCATACGAAAAGCTCTTAAAATCAAAATCTTAAGTTTTTTGAACGAATAAAGTCCTATTGGCCAGATCTACGTCTTACGCTCGCAGATAAACTATAGCTTATTTTAACAACGATTCCGCTTGTTAATTTTGGAGAATTACAATTACTTCATTATAGTATATTGTCAAAGCGCTGCGCCGCACTTGTCATAAACATATGTACAGCATACCATAAATAATTTGCACAAATCAAAATTTCACAACCTAAGATGGATTGAGTCAAACGAAAGTGTCTATAAATATTTATATTCGTTGTCGCTTAATTTACAGCGTATTTTTACTAATACAATTAGGAGAATCGAGGGAACAACCAGGCGAAAAAATTATCAAACATATTCACCGGAGCGCCGAACATATTTCCTCAAGTTGGAATGATTATGCACCCCAATACTTTTCAGTGGATCATTGACATCAACCAATTCATAAGAATTATTTTTAAAATCATTGACAATTTGATAGGGACCGAAAAAGAGGTGAAAAAACTTGTGCGTTACTTTGTCTAATTTACTTGACTGTTTCGGAATACGCAGCAAAACCCAATCGCCCCTTTTAAGAATCACCTTTGAATGACTTTTCTGAGCCCTTCCTCGCCTCTCAAAACTCTTATTGATTTTTTCTCTGGCTAATACGATCTTTACATCGTTGATCAAGTCCATAGACGCTGGAAAATTAATTATGCTCTGTATTTGATCTGTTGGTTTCGTACCAAAATGCAACTCGAATGGAGTGAATCCGGTACTGAAATAAGTCGTCACATTTAGAAAATACTCGATATCAGATATACATTTTGCCCATCGAGTATGTTTGTCAGAGCATAGGGTACGAAACAACTACCCAACTCTTTCATAACCCTTTCAACGGGGTTGCTTTTGGGATGTCTTATGGAAGAATATATTGCCTGAATACCAGCATCTTGCAATTTAGTGCTCCAAGTGGGTGACGTGAATTGCGTCCCATGATCCGCTAGAACTCTTTTGGGTTTTCAGATTTCAGGAATGTATGAATCGAACATTTTCTTCAAAACAATCTCAGTTGTGGCTCTTTTTATTGGATACAACTTCACATATTTCGAAAATGCATCAAACACGACAAAAATGTACTCTACACCGCCGCAAGATCTAGGTAATGGACCATAAAAATCAACTGTAATTAGGTCACCAGGTTCCTTGGAGCAAACAAGATTATATTTACTTTCCATTTGAACATTCAGATTTTTTACTCTTTGGCAAAGATCGCAGGAAAGAATAAAATTTTTCACACTTTGATTTAACGATTTCCAATAATAGAATTGACGCAAATACATGATAGTTTTATACACGCCTGGGTGACCCAACTTAGAGTGTACACAATCCATAAGTTGTCTTGTGAGACTTTCCGGTATAACTACTTGCCACAGATCTGCGTTTTTACTTTTTTGAAATAATACATTTTCATGAAGAGTAAACAAGTTAGAAGACTGCTCCTGTTCTATTTTTAGAAGTATTTTATTTATCTCAGGATCTTGCTTTTGCAATTCTTCTAAATTCTTTAGAGATTTACCCAAATCTTGGCCTAAATCAAGAATTTCACAAGTAACTTCAGATTCACAAGGTTCTACATGTAAAACATCTATAGGCAAATGATTGTCAGATTGTACCAATTAGAATTTTCCTTCAGGATTTCTACTGAAGAAATCCGCAACAATATTATCCCTTCCGGCACAATGGGATACTTTAAAGTCATATTGTTGGAGTATTATACTCCAACGTATAAGCCTAGAGTTCAGATACATAGTCGTATTCATGAAAGTGAGAGCTTTATGATCGGTAATGATATCAAAATTAGTACCCATCAGGTATGTACGAAGCTTTATCACTGAATACACAATCGCTAAGAGCTCTTTTTCTGTAGTTGTATAATTCAGTTCCGCAGCATTCAGGCATCGACTGACCAGGGATATAACATGATGATTACCATCCAGATCACATTGATACAAAACTCCACTTATGCCAAGGTTGGAAGCGTCTGTTTGTAACTTGAATCTCGCACCAGGAATTATATGACTTAGCTTAATACAGTTCACAAAGGCATGTTTCATGTCTTCGAAAGCCCTGTCATGACAACTTGTCCAAATCCATGGATTTTTCGCTTTCAATAAATCCCTGAATGGTTCTAAAAGATTTGAATGACACGCCGTGAATTGCCTATAGTATGTACACACTCCAATAAATTGCTGGAGTTGTAATCTATTATCAGGTTTCACAAAGTTTTTTATGAATTCCAGTCTATCGGGAATTGGCTTGACTCCATCAATTGATAATTCATACCCTAAGAAATTAATTTTTCTTTGACAGAAACGGGACTTTTCTAGCTTTAATGTGAAATTCTTTTCCTGCAAAATGTTAAAGACTGCGCGAAGTGCGTTAAAGTGATCAAACATTGAACCGGACGTTGTCACCAATAAATCATCAATATAAACTGTCAGAATTTTATCAAATTGATTGCCAAGTGCTGTATTCAAGGACCTTATGAATGCTGACCCCGCTGTCTTCAATCCAAATGGAATAAGGCAGAAATGATACATTTTTGAGTCATGCAGAAAAGCTGTATATTTTCGGGAACTAGCATGCAATGGTATTTGCCAATATCCAGTTGCCAAATCAGTTAACGACATAAAACTTACTCCATAAAATTTCTGCATAAGCTCACTGATCAAAGGAGGTAATTCGTGGTCAGATTCAATTATCTCATTGATATACCTAGCATCTAGACAGACTCGAACAGATTTATCACTTTTTATGACAACTCTCAGAGGGTTACAATATGGACTATCAGATCTTTCGATAATTCCTGCATGCAACATCTCTTGAATTGCCTTGTCAACCGACTCACGATGAGAAAATCGAACGGGGTACGTTTTTCGCACTATCATTTTATGCTCCTTAACTTTGATTTTATATGGTTCAATTCGAGCACTCTCTATTTTTGGTGAAAATAATTTACGAAAATTAGACATAAATTCAATAAAGGTTTTCCGTTCCTCATCGTTAAGTCTCCTAAGTCCAGACGCTAACGACCGAACACCGTCCAAGAAACTATCATTCTCAAATGAGATTTCCTGACAACATTTTGATATAATATCAAGTTCTGATATAAATTTAGCATCTTCATAATTGCTAAAATCAAAATCTTTTTCTTGTAAAACGTTTCCACAAACAACCTCGACTGGAGGCACTCCTGCATCTATAGTATCAAAATAGCTATCTTTCTCTACTTCAAGGAGATTTCTCTCAGTCTGGACATTATTAGATTCACAAACAGTTAAACATTCTTGAGAAAACAGGTTATCAAATAAATTATCATCTACATTTGTCAAATTAAAATTATCCTCAGGCGGAGGAATTGAAATCAGATCTGTCGTTGTCCGATCATCAATCCTCATTTTAGATGTGTTCATATCATTCGTCGTATGAGCATCATCCAGAGAAAGCACATTTATGTTATAATCACTGAGGGTGGGTGTCGAATCTGTTAAAGGAATTTTATCATCCCCCTGTGAATCGATAGAATTTTGGTCACGCATATCGTCACTTGACGTAACAATCTGTATATAGGTAATGTCATCTTCTCCTTTTGATGCCAAAAGTTTCTCAGACGGTACCCCGTCGAACGATATAAGCGATTTTGGAACAGGAGCCCCTGCTACCGTTACTGAAATGTGTTCATAATCAATAATGACTTTGTTACCAAGAAACCAGTCATTTCCAAAAATTACTGGATTAGACAATCTAGGTACTACCAAGAAACAAGTTTGATATTATTTATTACCGATTGAAATTTCATATAAAATTTGTTTCTTAATAGTGGTCGGTTTTTTACCAATAGCTGTTGTCAAAACTACATTAGATACTGGAAATTCAACTAATTTACCATGTTTGGACAAATAATCATAAAAGGCTTCAGAAATAGCTGTCACTGGGCTACCAGTATCTAGCAACGCCGGAATGGGGACAGCAAAAAAAGAAATGATCATTCTAGGACATGGTGGAATTTTAACGTGACTCCTTCCGACATTTGGTTCCTTAGAATCATTGATGCCTCTAGATAAATCGATAAAATCATCGTATGTGTGTTGGCGCGACGCACCCATAGAGAACATCGCGCCTAATACAAGTTTAAATTACCCTGACTATTGATGCTATTCACGGAATGAATTTGATTAGAATTTGTGTTCATAAGTGGCGGTGGGATGCTCAGATTAGGTAAAAGATTTAGAGAAACTTGTGATTGCTCAGAATAATCAGAATTAGAAACAGCTTGTCAGTTGACTACCATACAATTACAACATGAGCTATGCCGATTTTGTTTTGTTTGCATATGTCTCAATCTTTGCTTATTTTTTCCGTTTTCAGAGTTATTCTGATTATCAAAAGGCTGATTATTTACTTGTTTCTTCTCATTATTGATTTTTTCGGTAAACGTTAAATCAATTGCGCCAATGCTTGTGATATTTATTAAAATTGGAATAATCGACAGTTGCCAAGGATTCGCGAACTCGGACTGGCATTTGCTGAATAATCGTATAGTGCATTTCATAATTTTCCATTTTAGGTAAAAAGTATCGCGCATCTTTGATTTGATTATGGAAGTATGACTGCAGACTATCTTTATCCGTATAAAATCGCTTGGCTAGCCCATTAGACTTGATCTTAACGCAAATTGGTATTGAATAAAATTCGGCAAGAAATTTAGTTTTGAAGTCATTATAATCGACGAAATCGCTTCTCTGAGAATCAACACAAGCCTTCGAACGACCCTCCAATGCACAATCTGAAATATTCAAACGGCTATCATCTGGAATAATTTTCAAACTAAAATATTTTTGTATCCGTTCTAGAAAATCGTTAGGATTATCTGATTCGATAAATTTAGGAACTCGCGCGTCAATATTTATTGCCCGAAGGCCGTCAGCAAGTGTTTGAACTATCTGATTTCCTAAATTCCCTACATCCTGTTGATTCCCTGGATTCACTCTGATTTGTTCCCTTAATTGGCTTAATTGATTATTTTGATCATTATTTAAATCACGCAATCGCGTTACTTCATTGCGTAATTGTTCATCATTCATAGCGTTCAATTCATCTTGATTCCCGTTTGCCATAATTCCTGACAAATTTTGTCTCGTATAATATTTATTCAAATAATCTCTTCGATTTCGTTTCGAATTACTCAATCCTTCTAACAGAGGACCACCTTTCGACCTTAAGTTAATAGGCGTTGTTATTCTGTTCGACATTCATACTAATATGATAGACAGACTCTCTACGTTATATTCATAACAGCATAACCGATATTATGACAATATACAGGCACTTCGGTCGTGCCCTCACGTTGTTGCGCCAAAATGTAACAATTATTTCATTTTAGAAAATTAATTGAACATTTAATTGTAAAAAATTTTAAAAATGTAGACTTTAGATTTGTTTCAGTTGGAATTTAGAAATGATAAAAAACATAAAGCATAAATGTAAATAATGTGGAGCGTCAAACAAAATTTATAATTTGAAAATACAATTAAATAACGTTCACAAAAGCTAAAAGAAATTAAATTGGTAAACAACGAGTAAGGTTAACAAGCATTCACGAGTCAAAGGTTTTCACTTAGGATTAAAATATCGATGTATTCAAAGTTAAAATCAAAACACATACAGAAACATTTCGAGCAACCAATTCACCTTCAAATTAGAATTATACACTTTCTCGCCTCGTAATTCAAATCTATGGGTTAAAACCCCGCCAAAGCCTATATAGAATAATAAGATTCGCACCGTGATAAATAAATGTTAAGAGAATCAATTTAAATAAATATAAAATTCGCACCGCGAAATAAATGTTAATATATCAAATTTAAATAAGCATAAAATTCGAACGGTTGATAAAAGTCGAGAGATTCAATTGCAATCAATATAAAATTTGATAGTGAGCAGAAATCGAGCGTAAATTTAAAGATAAAACAAATTATTTATGATCCAGGAAGTTTTTAGGATACTTATCGCACGTTGACGCCTATCCGTTGATTTGAGATGGAAAATTCGACGATGACACAATAGCCAAACTCCAAAATATCCAGAGATTTTGGAATTCGTCTTCACAAAGACAGGAGATGTCTTTAAACAACGTTATTGATGCGATTTCGTCCGAAAATCATCAAGATGGCTCATTTGTCGGATTGCTTGTGCTCACACAGATAAAAATTGCTCGTTACAAAACACCACACTTCTGCGAATCTCTCTAAGTACGTAGAGTGTGGTGCGGATTTGATTGCGATGACCCAAAAGAAGACGATTGAATGAATAATTATCAGAAGGTTTTATTCCTCGGTACCGCGCAATCGATCTTACCCCACTCCCATCTTTAAATATGTCCTTACAGGTTTTCGCTGATAGGCTCTGTTTCGTCAATTAACTTTAGATTAAGCAGCATTTTTTCCGTCCGGGAAATTTGAGTAATTCGCATGCCTCAACGGCTACCCCAAAACCATTGTGTCCGATAACGGGCGACGATTTATTGGAAAGGAAGCCGAAATCTTACTTCGGGAAATGCACGTCATACATCTTTCAACATCACCATACACCGCAGCGTGATCCGTTAAAAAGAGCAAACAAAGTAATAAAAACAATAATTGATAAAAACATCAAAAAGTCCCAAAAGACGTGGGACCTCCCCTTTTCAGAATTTCTGTTCGCCTACAACACGGCCATCAGCTCAACAACTGGATTTTCACTGGCATATCCTAGCTTTTCAGAGAACTAAGGACGTCAGAAAGCCTTTCTCAGGAAACTGCAATACCATCTACGGAAAAACATCAAAACCGTATCGACAAACTTTAATCTCCAGTGGATCTCACCCGAAGCCAAATAGCCCTATAGCCTTAGACGCTGGAAATAGGCCCCAGAAATAGACGACAATGTGCTGGAAAGAACACATTTTCCCACCGACAAAATAGGGAACTCCCATGCCAAACTAACAGAGAAGTTCGAGGTGCCCCTTACCCTGGAAAAAAGATCTTTAACGTCATCTTTGATTCAAAAGATGCAAAGGGGGCGCTAACTCACCAAATTCACCCAACACTCCATCAACATAGTCAGACCGCCAGAACACCAGGACCACACGATCCCTCTTGCAGGTGTAATCGCCAAGAAGCAAGGATGCTCTCCAACTTCACCACGCTTAGAGAGACTCTGCGAGCTATAGAGAGAGAGCTGAAGCTCGACGGCTTCCGACGGTTCCGAGAGATACAACACGCCGGTTTTACCCCCCCCCCCCCCCCGTCCGCCTCGAATGCCGCCAAAGAAACCACGCGCCTCAACATCAAAAGCGTCGTTCGGGATGGGGAGATCAGCACCACGGACACAGTCCCACACCACCAGCAAAGAGGATCCCAAATTCGAGTTAGTATGTCAAAGACGACCGACTGACCCCGCAAGCGTCTTCGCAGGAAGGAATATCTCTAGGGCACCACGCGCGGCACCCATCACCCTGCCACGCATACATAGCATCTAGAGGGTAGCCCTTCAGATTATACACCGAATGACACCCACTCCTCAACGAAGACCGGATGCAGCACCACCAGTAGTGAGGAGGACGGCATGGGAACTGCCGCCCCCCAACTTCGAGCCCGCATCATCCGTAAGCTCCGAGCGGATCGCTCCTGGGCCCGACGACGAAGGGGTCTTCTCAAGCCTCCCACTTGACAAAGGAAACAGCATATACGTCCTCTCCACGGGTGCCGCACTCCAGGGGCCACGAGGTGGAACCATATTCTATACTCGCTTCCAAGGGATGAGATACAGGCAGAGATTCGACCATTTTCGCCCCGAGCCAGGAAAAAATATGAAGTGCATCATAATTTTGTGTCGCGTCTCGATTATTAGAAAAACTAATTTTTACCGTTCTTAGATCGCACGAAAATTTTGTGACAGCGATATAAATACATATACCTGATACATGTTCTCGGAAATTACCACTGTCACACCTTTTTCGTAAGCACAAATCTATCTATCATTCATTTTCTTTCAAATACCTTCTTTCTTTCCTTTCCAAAAATTTATTTCTCTTTTCTTAACATCTTACAAATCATAATAGATAGCCCAATTTATAATTCCGCCCTTCTAAGTATTTCATTCTACCGATCATCATCCCGTATTTAGGTTGTTATTGTTATTTCCCTAGGACCCACATCATATTGCTCCCTCATTCTCGCAAACTACCCCCCCCCCCCCCCCCCTAAAAATTTCTAGCTGTCATCCTCGTTCCGATTCCGCTTCACTCTCAGAATCTGGGGGGGGGGGGGCGGATGTAACGAACAGTACCTCTCACTATCTCTCTCGCGCTTACCCTCGTACCGCAACCAACCTTCGTTTTCTTCTTTACATTAAGATCCGCACACGTCACACGTGACACACATACTTTTGACACAATCACCGACACACTCACGCCTAGATTCAAGTTAGCTTTGTACTTTATAGGGAATTAAACCCATACATGATTACGTTGAGTATAAAACCGACGTTGAATTATTTATCCCTGAAATCAACCGTGGCTAGGCTGAAGCATCCGGAAGGATAAACAAGAGCCCCCCCCCCCCCCCCCCCCCCCATAAAATACATCGTTACAAATGTAATAGAATACTACACAAAAAGGAGAGCCGGTGGGAATTAAAATTTGTGAAATACATACTTTTAAACACATTGATTGAAATATTCATTTTTTTCTATTGAAAGGTACAATAAAACTTTTAACATGTAATTTTATCAGACAGTTTAGCCTCCATTTTCAGGAGGGTAAACGATTTAATGGCCTGATTTTGATATAATATACAAACATAATGAATTGACATTATACGTCTCATTTGATTTTATATCGCTGTTTTTTTACACTATGAAACAGGTAATTCTTTCTCAATTTCTGGATTTTAAACAAAATATTGTACTTAGTTTACCCTTCTTTCAATACTTTCTACTACAAAGCCGTGTGAAACGTCGGTCAATTGTATGGATTTGAGAAACTGTTTTAGGAAATGATAACACCGGCACACAAAAAAAACACTTTTCTGTTCTACAGATGCGACACATGTATTCCCATGGATTCTGACCCGCTGAGCACGAATCCGTGGTCCGTTTGACCCCAGCACATCTGGGTGAAGGGCATTTGAAGGTCAAACGAACAGAAAAGTCATTTGGATGGAGATAACTACCATAATTTATGTTTTCTGGGTCGCTGAATCCGAATCCGGGGTCCATTTGGACTCAGCGAGTCAAGGCCAAGGTCATTTCAAGGTCAATCTCGTTCATTCCACTAAAAACAAATTTCTGACTGCAAATTCTGAAAGAACGGAAGATTTTACATCCAGATATGTATGTTATTATTTTTTTGTGACGACCTGTTAAGGTCATTTTATTTAAATATATAGATGATTCATATGGGTAAATGGTAAATGGGCTACATGGAACTAGACTACCATACTAATATATTGTGGGCGTCGCTTAGTCTGAATCCGAGGCCCGCTTGACCCCACGGTGCCAAGGTGAAGGTCATATCAAAGTTAGATCGAAATAAAAATGTGTTACCGATCCAAAATTTGACTTCTACATGTGGGTAAACTTTCCCTGGCGTCTCGATATTTTTCTGCTTTTACCCACGCTTGTAAGGAACTTTTGACAGCTCTAACGATTCGGCAAGTGAGCTTTTATGAAGCCGCCCTTATCCGATTTGCCTGTTACACCAACGATCAGCTAACTTCACTTGAGCGAGCAAAGCTAGTGGCTTCAAATTTTAAAGACGGCGGTGACAACTTTTATGAGAACAAAAGACAGTTTCTGTACGAAGTTACCTGCAACACCATTCACCCGAAGTTTTTTCTGTGCTCCACGTGGTGACGGCGGAAAACGGATTTTTTTCTTGTTTTTAATTTTTCGGCTAAGCCCTGTGGTGAAGGCATTGTTTCGTCATGGCTGGCACGAGAGAAAGTACGATGCAGGGTATTGGACTCCCAGTATCGGCGATTGGTCAGGGTGAGGGAAGGGGCCCGCAATCGTCGTCATCCAGCTACCGCCACCCTTTATTGGTTGGCGATTCAACTGATAAAGAATATAAAGCTACAACAAGTAATCATGTTCTTACCAGTCATGACTGCGACAGCGATAAAAATGTTTTTTGCTACGTTTGTGGAAAGTATGAAGTCATCACTTGGCGTAGGTCAATGAATGAGCAATGTAGACATATATCGTCAATGTTATAAAAGAGAAATCACCGGTAATATGGTCAATACCTCAATCAGAAAAAGACTGTTATTTTTGCAATACAAAAGTTAAAGGATTCAACGTTAAAAACAAATCAAGAATATCTTATGCAATAGTGTCTTCTGTCATAACTGCAAAGTCTAATCAAGAGTCTGCTATCGAAAATATGGATACGAGCTCAATGATAAATGAAGCTTCGACAAATAAAGAGACAGATAGAGAGGTTATGTTAGACGGTAGAGAAGAATCTGATGATTGCTCATACGAAGACCATGAAAATGAAGAATATGTGCCAAAATTGCGGAGAAAGCAAAAAAATGAATCTATAAGACTATTCAACCAAGATAGTTCAAACGATTTCATCAGGAGCATGAGTCTTCCTGAAGATGCTTCTGAATATATATGGCAGCTGATTCAAAGAGCCGTGGAATGATAGAACAGGGGACGAAGTCATCTTTCTACAGGAATCGAGAAAAGAAGTTCCGTCAGTACTTCAATAAAGATGACGAAGGTATGTTGGTATATTGCAGAGACGTTAACGGTTTGATGAATTAACTAAAAAAGGATGTTTACGTTCCAGAAGAATAGAGATTGTTTATAGACTCGTCAAAACAAAGTCTTAAGGCAGTGCTGCTTAACAATGGAAATGAGTACGCAAGTCTACCAATAGCGCATTCAACAAAATTAACAGAAAGTTACGAAAACGTCCAATATGTATTGGACAAAATTGAATATGACAAACATAAGTGGAAAGTTTGTGGTGATTTGAAAATCATAACCATTCTGCTTGGTCAACAATCAGGATATACAAAGTATCCCTGCTTTTTGTGTTTGTGGGATAGCAGGGATCGCACGAATCATTACAAGAAGAAGGTTTGGCCAATAAGAGAACAACTTGAACCTGGAAATCATAATGTACTTCAACAACCTTCAATTGATCCATCAAAAGTATTGCTCCTGCCTCTGCACATTAAACTTGGACTTATGAAACAATTCGTCAAAGTTTTGAATAAAGAAGGAACATGTTTTCAGTACTTGACAAATGAATTTCCTCGATTAAGTGATGCTAAATTGAAAGAAGGAGTATTTGATGTACCTCAGATCCGTAAAATGTTTTACGACGAAAATTTCATCAAGACAATGACAGGCTTAGAAAAAGCTGCTTGGCTCAGTTTTCGAGATGTTGCTCAAAACTTCTTAGGAAATTACAGAAGTAATGACTACAAAGCAATCGTAGCAAATATGGTGAGGAACTATCGACGCTTGGGATGTTTGATGAATCTCAAACTTCATTTCATGGACTCAAATATTAGCTATTTCCCTGAGAACTTAGTCGATTACAGCGAAGAGCAAGGGGAGCGTTTCCATCAAGATCTAAAAGACGCTGAACTTCGATGGCAAGGAAAATGGGACGTGAATATGTTGGCTGACTACTGCTGGCTGCTAAAGAGAGATCAAGTACCTGGCGATGAAGATGGTGATAGTTTGAAGAGAACTAGAAATCCACTGCATAGATCCTTTGACAATGAAAGAGAACGTTATAGGCGAAAGAAAGAATAAACGCTATTCCAAAATGCCATACCGTAACTCTCGTTTAGTCCTGATTCGTTGGGTTAAAGGAGATTCAGATTCGAATTCAGCTACCCTTAAAACATGTAAAAGTCAAATTTTGGAACAGTGACACATTTTTCTTCAGATCTAACTTTGATATGACCTTGATCTGACCTTGAACTTGGCGCCCTGAGGTCAAATGGGCTTCGGATTCAGACTTAGCGACCCCCACAACATAATAGAATGGTAGTCTAGTACAATGTAGCCCATTTACCATTTACTCATATAAATCATCTATATATTTAAATGGAATGACCTTAACATGACCTTAGAAGTCGTCATAAAAATATGAAAACATACATATCTGGACGTAAAATCTTCCGTTCTTCCATAATCTGCAGTCAGAAATTTGTTATTAGAGAAATAAACGAAATTGACCTTGAAATGACCTTGACTTCGACTCGCTGAGTTCAAATGGACCCCGGATTCGGATTCAGCGATCGAAAAAATATAAATTATAGTAGTTATCTTTACACAAAATACTTTTCTGTCCATTTGACCTTCAAATGCCCTTGACCCAGATGTGCTGGGGTCAAACGGACCACGGATTTGTGCTCAGCGGGTCAAAATACATGGGAATATATGTGTCGCATCTGTAGAACAGAAAAGTGTTTTTTTTTGTGTGCCGGTGTAATTGTAATATCCTGAAAATCTGTATACATTAATATTGTGAAACATCTACTGGAACCCTCAAAGGCTGGAAATTCGAATTCATGTACAAAATTATTACTAGAGGTAAAAAATTGTTTGAGATTGTAAACGTGACTAAGTGATTTTATAATGACAAGACCAATAAATGGTTATGCTAAATCTTTATAAAGATCCGACATGATTTTTCATACTTCATGTTAAAAAATTAGTAATATCAATATCATGTCAAGAATATTACGCAAATAATATTGTCAGGCTAACAAATTAATGTTTGAAAATTTAATTGACTTAATTTTTTGGATTTCAGGTTTGCAAGAGGGAAATTCATTACAGGAAAGGTAGGCGGCTCATAGCGACGCGACGCAACGCCGTTTTTGGTAAAGACATCAATTTTTTTATGTTTCTTCGAGATGGTGTGATAAAAAACACGAGGGAAGCCTTTAAGTTATTTGGATGCGGTCCAGAGACTTTTTGATGCCCAAGGTGCTACAGAAAGTCTCAAGTTTGAGGTCCACCATAGGCGGTACTTGCTTGCTGGGAACTACAATGCCAAAGCTTCTGCGACCGTTGTCCCACTCTTAACAGGAGGGTGGATTGAAAAGTTTCCGAACTGACTAAGAAGAAAAATTTGTCTTTAGCCAAATGATATTTATTTCTCAACAGTCTTCCTTTAACTCAATACACCAAGTCTTACATTTTTCTAGACCTGTTATTCTCTTAGTATAATAACTTTTGTCTAAACTTGAGAAATATTCATTGACGGTACTTACCGCTTCAGTATCCGAAAAAAATGGCCTACCTTGTAGCTATTTTTCAAGCTTGCCAAACAGAAAAAAGTCACATGCTTCCAAATTGCACTCAAATTGCTCATACCTAATTCGTCATGTAAAATGTTGTGCGCGTTCATATGAAAACCAGCAGCTTCAGCTGTCTCTTTTGAAGTTAAGCCACAGTCGTTTGTCACGATTTCATGAATATAGTAGATCATCTCATCAGTTGATGCTGTTTTTGGTAGACAAGAGCGTTCCTCGTCGAAAATGCTTGTTCTACCACGTTTGAACTCAGCAGTCCAGGTTTTCACTGTCGTAAATGATGGAGCAGTATCTTCATAGACAGAATCTAGTTCTGCTTTACTTCCCGCAGGAGGTCTTACCTTTCAATTAAAGAAATTTTATAACTTCGCGTTATTCTCATTGCAGAAATAAACTAATCGCTAGCTTGACATCAAACTTTGCTCTTTCGACTTCTTCCACTCTCAGCTATTGGAAAAGTATTGAAATTTGATTGAACTCTTATTCATTCTTGGTTATCTCGGAAACTTTTCAATCTACTCTTGAATCACTCGATTACTGGTTCACATTTTTGATTAAAGAAAGCCAGACTACCCTGAATAACTAAACTGTGAAGAATTTGATTCTCATCTAAATCACAGCTGGGTTGTAATCGCAATGTTCCTCTGCTTGAGTTTCGAAAGCGGATTTGATGTTTGGAGTGCATGAGAAATAATTTGTTTGTTTTAGTTGCGTGCAGTACAGCCCAGCTTTATTTTGTTTTGGTGGGATTTATTGTGAGATTTTATTTCAGGCTACCTTAAATTTACATTTACTGGGTACTCCCTGCGTTAAGAGTGCGCTTTCGTAAACTGAATCTTTGTCTGCGTAAATTAATTCCCTTTGAGGTTTACAGATTCTTTCATGGTTTTAAAATGGATACGATTCAAACCAATATTCGTCAAATTTAAAGTACGTTTCACTATATGTTGATAAACTAATATACACCCGACGCTCGGTTTAGGAACAGTGTCGGTGATTGCCAGCAAATAGCCATGTTCCTGAATCGGGAGTATCGAAACATAATCAGTCAGGGCTGCCTAAACCGTTTCCAGTTGAATTGCATAATATTGCGCAATATACTCGACTGAGTACTCGCGTACTGCGACCCTTCCGAGGCGAGAGTCGCAACCGTCTTTCGCCCCTTGAGCTGAGGAACTGCGTGGACCAGCAATTCTAGGAATTACCAAACCGCGAGTTCCTGAACCGAGAGTTGGTTGTAATGGAATTCAGGTTCAATGAAAATCGCGGGTCGAAAATCTTCATTGAAAATCTTATTTTCTCTAGTTGAGTATAATTTGTAAAGTTTAAAATCGTGCCTAGAGATAATGGAAATGTTAAGTATGGGGATCAATCAAATATCAACCGGAATTTCTCTATAAATCTTTATTAAACGAAAATTTTTATAAAGTACAAAATTATCACTCTTCTATTTAAATTTCACTACAGTTAATGCACTTTTGCCATCGGATTGGTAGCTTCTGAATTTCAGTATCATAGAACGAAGATGGCTCGTTCTAAAGCCATTGGCTTACGACGTGCTCTACCTAATCATCGGTGATGAAACACTGACCTCCTATAGCCTCTTACAGTTGTCTAAGCAAATGGTAGTTACAGGGTAAAAGATCTGAACTATGGACAGGACGTTCGAGGAAAAGTCCAGTGAAGTTCCCGCAGCTTTGCTTGAGTGAGAGCAAGGTCTAGCGTTGTTGTGCAAGAAAAGAACACTGTGGATGGGGGTGCCCCGTTCTTTGAACTTTCAGGATGCCTTAGCTTTGTCCAAAAGCTGAGAATAGCACTGAGCCTTTACTGTCTTCCTTTCGTGAAGAAAATCTGCGAGCACAACCCCTTTGTGATACCAAAAAATCGTTGCGAGCACCTATTATTCACCCCCCACGTAACGCTATTTCTGGAACGCTGTAAATTTGAGTCTGCGATATTGTCACAATGCCAAATTGCTGCTATAACCTACACACAATTTCACTGGGCTTCGTGCCTTCTTTACTCACAAATTTTATTATAATGCGTTGCGCTACAGACACTAGTACTTCTTTTTCACTCATCGCGCAAGCTACTGAACAAAAAAGAAGGGAGAGGCCTACGTAGTACCACCCAGTGGTCACCAAATTCAAGAACGTAATTGGAACATCCTAAAAACGTTTCTTGGACGTACAAGTCAAAAGACGTTATTTGAACGTTCCAAAAACTGTCATAAGTCAGACCAAATGATGTTCTGAAAACGTTCCATGTTCCAAATACATCCTTGAGACGTCTCTGGAGCATTGTATGTTTAAGGAACGTTATTTGGACTGACTTACGACGTTTCTGAGCTGTTCTAATAATGTTCTTTAACGTGTGTGCCCACTGGGCAAGCAAGTTTGAAAAAATCCCGCTGCAGCCTCCAATTGGTCCTTAGTCAATACGTTCGCTTCTGTGACAGCGTAGATGAAATTCCGGTTTATATTTCATATAACCAAGTAGAAAAACTAGTTATTGATCGACTTTGTGAACACTTACTTTTGATCATTTGTAGAGATGTGAAAGTACTAAGTCGCACCAAAGGTAAATTTTTTGTATTGTTAGACGAATGTCTCTCATTATAGTCAAAATGGGTCCCAAATGTTATTATTCGATAAAACAGGGACGTGTATAGTTTACCTAACACTGAAATATATTTGTTTTGAATTTCTTGAATGTCAGTTAACCAAAATGAATCTAGAGATTTATACTTCACAAGTGGCATATCCCGTGATTCCAGCCCTGTCAAGGTTTGATTCAATTCTTGACGTCGAATGAGAATCTTTTCAAAAGATGAAGGTATCGCATCAGCAGAATAATGGTACCATCGTAATATTTGAATGTTTGTCATGAACATTGGCCACTATTCTGTGTACGGGCAGGCTTATCTGATTTTGTTTTTAGCAAAAATACTTTGGCTGGTGCGCAATGGTTTGTTTCATGAGTGTTTTTGCAATAAGGGAGAAATTTTTCATTCATTTCGTCAAGCCCGAATTTGATTGGCAATACCTCATTGATATGAACATAAGTTAATATATCCTATTTATCGATTTCTAATGTAGCTGATCCTGATTGTTCATAATATATTCCTACTTTTTTAGACAGGCATATACATATACATATACATATATATATATATATATAATTAATAAAAAAAGTTAAACAACCACCGCAGGGTACCACTAAGAGCAACTGCCATCTGGAAAAAATGTCAATGGCCCCCAGTAGAACCGCGGTAAAATACACCTATGGCCACGTCTCACATCCGTGAGATGGGTGGTCACAGGGCACGACGAAATCACAACGACAGGCCGGCGAAACCCTCGTGTGTCTTGAGGACACGAAGCGACCCAAGGATGACAGCTATACAGCTATATATATATATATATATATATATATATATATATATATATAGGATCGTACTTTCAACTCCGAAGGCCTAGTTATGAGAACAATAATAATAATAAATCAATGAGACCATTTAAATCGATGTTCTCGCATTTGTCCGAGGCCATTGCCTGGTCGTCGCCTCGGTTTGTTCCTATTGCCACTCCTAACTGAAGCATGGCCTCCATCCGAGAGAGGCCTATTGTGGGTGGCAATGCGCGATACTGGTGTCGTAACCGCATAATTCGTTGCATTTCAGAGTTAGCTCAAAGCAGCGTGGCTGACTGCTAGAGTCGGAGCTCCCTCGAGCGTGCAAGGAGGAGTCAGAAACACTTGAACATGTTCTCAGTGGATGCTCAAAATATGCACTCTATGGGTACATAGAGAGACCCAATGCGTCTCTAAAAGTGGAATGTTACCTACATTATTTGTGTGACCAATCCCATGGTGACCTTCCTCCTTTTATAAGACGTTGGACAAGGGTAGGGTTTTGACCAAAATTATTTTGGTGACTAGTCACAGGGGTGCCTTTTCTTCCACGAGGCGATGGAAAAGGGTAGGAATGTGACCAACATTATTTCGGTGACCAGCGACAGAGTGCATTCCCGGTTTCATGGCAAGTTGGGAACAGGTTATGGTTTGATCAACATTATTTTTGTGTCCAGTTAGAAGTGTGCATTCTCGCCCTCCACGAAACGTTGCAAAGGGGCAGGGATTTGAACAGCATTATTTCTGAGCACAGAAGGTAAAGGGGTATGTATGTGACCCAAATTATTTCCTTGACCAGTTTCAGCGTTACCTTATCGCCGCAAGGAGGCGTTGGAAAGAGGTAGAGGTTTGACCAACACTATTTATATGACTTTTTACAGGGGCGCCTTTCCCTCCACGAGACGCTATGAAGTGGTAGGAATGTTACCTACATTATTTCCGCGAACAGTCTCAGGGTTACCTTCCTGCTTTTGCAAGACGTTAAAAAGGGGCAGGGGTTTGACCAAAATAATTTCGTTGACCAGTAACAGGGGTACCTTTTTCTCCCCGAGACGTTGGAAAGGTGTAGCTATGTGACCTACATTGTTTCTATCACTAGTCCCAGGGATGCCTTCCCCTCCGCGAAACGTTGAGAAGGGGTAGGAATGTTGCATACATTATTTTTGTGACCAGTCCCAGGGTTACGTTGCTTCTTTTACAAGACCTTTTTTGAATCCCTACAAGGTAAGGATGTGACCTAAGTTATTTCTGTGACTTCGCAGTGGTGACTTCCCCTCCACGAGACGTTGGGAAGGTATAGGGATGTTACCTACATTATTTCTGTGACCAGTCCCAAGGTTACCTTCTTCCTTTTACAAGACGTTGGAAAAGGGTAGGCTTTTGATAAAAATTATCTCAATGACCAGTCACAGGGGTGCATTCTCGCCCTCCACGAGACGTTGGAAAGGGTTGTAGGTTTAAACAGCATTATATCTGAGCACAGAAGGGAAAGGGGTAGGTACCTGACCTAAGTTATTTCGGTGACCAGTCACAGAGGTACCTTTTCCTCCATGAGACGCTGGAAAGAGGTAAGGGTTTGAATAACGTTATTTCTGTCACTAGTCACAGGGATTCTTTTTCCTCCACTAAACGTTGAGAAGTGGTAGGGATGTGACCTACATTATTTCTGTGACCAGTCCCAGGGATACATTGCTGCTTTTACAAGACGATGGAAAAGGGTCGGCAGTTGACCAAAATTATTTGAAGGACCAGTCACAGGGGTGCCTTTTCCTTCAAGAGACGTTGGAAAGGGGTAGGTATGTGACACATATCATTTCTAAGACCAGAGACTGTGGTGCTTTCCTGGCTTCATTGCGAGTTGGAAACAGGTTGGTTTCTACCAACATTATTCCCGTGCCCAGTTACAGGAGTGCATTGTCGCCCTCCACGCGACGCTGGAAAGGGGTAGGGGTTTGAACATTATATCTGTGACCAGTCACAGGGATGCCTTTTTCTCCACAATTCGTTGGAAAGGACTAGATGTGTGACCCACATTATTTATGTGACTTCACAGGGGTTCCTTTCCCTCCACGAAACGTTGGAAAGGGGTAGTTATGTGACCTACATTATTTCTGTAACCAGCCCCAGGGTCACCTTTTCGCCGCAAGAAGACGTTGGATACCCCTGTTCTACAGACTTTTCTACTGGGACGCATGTCCTTCCAGGAGACGTTAGGAAGGGGTAGGAATGTAACCTACATTATTTGTGTGACCAATCCCAGGGTTACCTTCCTCCTTTTACAAGATGTTGGAAAAGGGTGGGGTTTTAAACAAAATTATTTCGGCGACCAGTCACAGGGATGCCTCTTTCTCCACGATTCGTTGGGAAGGACTAGATATGTGACCCACATTATTTCTGTGACCAGTGACAGGGGCGCCTTCCCGTCCACGAGACGTTAGGAAGGGGTAGGAATGTTACCCACATTATTTATGTCACCAGTACGAGGGATACCTTGCTGCTTTTACAAGAAGTTCGAAAAGGGAAGAAATTTGACCAACATTATTTTAAGGACCAGTCACAAGGGTACCTTTTCCTCCACAAGACACTGAAAATGGATAAGGGTTTGAACAACATGATTTCTGTCACTAGTCGCAGGGATGCCTTTCCCTCCACGAAATGTTGGAAGGGGTAGGGATGTGATCTACATTATCTCTTTGACCCGTCCCAGGGTCACCTTTTCGCCTCAAAGAGACGCTGGAAACCCCTTTTCTGCAAACATCTCCACAGGGGAGCCTTCCTCTCCACGAGACGTGAGGAAGGGGTAGGAATGTCACCTGCATTATTTCTGTGACCAGTCGTAGGGTTACCTTCCTCCTTTTACGAGACTTTGGAAAAAGGTAGGGTTTTGACCAAAATTATTTTGGTGACAAGTCACAGGGGTGCCTTTTCCTCCATGAGATGTTGGAAAGAGGTAGGTTTGTGACACATATCATTTCCGTGTCCAGTTATAGGGGTGAATTGTCACCCTCCACGGGACGTTGGAAAGGGGTACTGGTTTTGATATCATGTCTGTGACCAATCACAGTTATGCCTTTTTCTCCACGAATCGTTGGAAAGGACTAGATATGTGACGTATATTATTTCTGTGACCGGTGCCAGGAGTGCCTTTTCCTTCACGCGAGGTTGGAAAGGGGTAGGTATGTTACCTACATTATATCTTTGACTTCACAGGGGTGCCGTCCACTCCACGAGACGTTAAGAAGGGATAGGGATGTGACCTACATTATTTCTGTGTCCAGTTACAGAGTGCGTTCCCGGTTTCATGGCAAGTTGGAAATAGGTTACGGTTTGAACAACATTATTTCTGTGACCAGTTACAAGGGTGCATTCTCGCCCTCCACGATACGTTGCAAAGGGGTAGGGGTTTGAACAACATTATTTCTGTCACTAGTTACAGGTATGCCTTCCTGCTTTTACAAGACGTTGGAAAAGTTTAAGAATTTGACCAACATTATTTTAAGGACCAGACACAGGGGTAACTCTTCCATTAGGAGACGTTGAAAAGGGTTATGTATGTGACCTACATTATTTCTGTGACCAGTCCCAGGGTCACTTTTTCGCCTCAAGGAGACGCTGGAAACCCTTTTTCTACAAACTTTCCTATGGGGGCGCCTCTCCCTCCAACGATACGTTAGGAAGGGGTAGGAATGTTACATACATTATTTGTGTGACCAATCCCAGGGTTACCTTCCTCCTTTTACAAGACGTCGGAAAAATGTAGGGTTTTGACCATAATTATTTCGGTCACCAGTCGCAGGGGTGCATTCTCGCCCTCCGCGAGACGTTGGAAGGGGATAAGGGTTTGATTAACATGATTTCTATCACTAGTCACAGAGATGCCTTTCCCTCCACAAAACGTTGGGAAGGGGTAGGGATTTGACCTACATTATTTCTATGACTTCACAGTGGTGACTTTCCCTCCACGAGACGTTGGGAAAGGGTAGGGATGTTACCTACATTATTTCTGTGGCCATTCCCAGGGTTACCTTCCTCCTTTTACAAGATGTTGGAAAAGGGTGGGCTTTAAACAAAATTATTCCTGTGACCAGTCACAGGGATGCCTCTTTCTCCACGATTCGTTGGAAAGGACTAGATATGTGACTCACATTATTTCTGTGACCAGTGACAGGGGTTTCTTTTCCTTCACGCGAGGTTGGAAAGCGGCAGGTATGTGCCCTACATTATTTCTGTGACTTCTCAGGGGCGCCTTTCCGTCCACGAGACGTTAGAAAGGGGTAGGAATGTTACCTACATTATTTCTGTGACCAGTAAGAGGGATACCTTGCTGCTTTTACAAGATTTTCGAAAAGGGAAGGGATTTAACAAACATTATTTTAAGGACCAGTCACAAGGGTGCCTTTTCCTTCAGGAGACGTTGGGAAGGGGTAGGAATGTGAGCTACATTATTTCTTTGACCAGTCCCAGTAATACTTTCCTGCTTTCTCAAGACGTTGGAAAGTGGTAGGAGTTTGAGCAACATTATTTCTGTCTCTAGCTACAGGAGTGCATTCTCGCCCTCCACGAGAAGTTGAAAAAGGGTAAGGGTTCGAATAACATTATTTCTGTCACTAGTCACAGGGATGCCTTTCCCTCCACTAAACGTTGAGAAGTGGTAGGGATGTGACACACATTATTTCTGTGACCAGTACGAGGGATACCTTGCTGCTTTTACAAGACGTTCGAAAAGGGAAGAAATTTGACCAACATTATTTTAAGGACCAGTCACAAGGGTACCTTTTCCTCCACAAGACACTGAAGAGGGATAAGGGTTTGAACAACATGATTTCTGTCACTAGTCACAGGGATGCCTTTTTCTCCACGGAACGTTGGAAGGGGTAGGGATGTGATCTACATTATCTCTTTGACCCATCCCAGGGTCACCTTTTCGCCTCAAAGAGACGCTGGAAACCCCTTTGCTGCAAACTTCTCCACAGGGGCGCCTTCCTCTCCACGAGACGTTAGGAAGGGGTAGGAATGTCACCTACATTATTTCTGTGACTAGTCCTAGGGTTACCTTCCTCCTTTTACAAGAACTTGGAAAAAGGTAGGGTTTTGACCAAAATTATTTCGGTGACAAGTCACAGGGGTGCCTTTTCCTCCACGAGACGTTGGAAAGAGGTATGTTTGTGACACATATCACTTCCGTGTCCAGTTATAGGGGTGAATTGTCACCCTTCACGGGACGTTGGAAAGGGGTAGGGGTTTTGATATTATTTCTGTGACCAATCACAGTTATGCCTTTTTCTCCACGAATCGTTGAAAAGGACTAGATATGTGACCTATATTATTTCTGTGACCGGTGCCAGGAGTGCCTTTTCCTTCACGCGAGGTTGGAAAGGGGTAGGTATGTTACCTACATTATATCTTTGACTTCACAGGGGTGCCTTTCCCTCCATGAGAGGTCAAGAAGGGATAGGAATGTGACCAACATTATTTCTGTGTCCAGTTACAGAGTGCATTCGCGGTTTCATGGCAAGTTGGAAATAGGTTAGGGTTTGACCAACATTTTCGCTCTCCACGAGACGTTGGAATGGGGAGGGGTTTAGACAGCATTATTTCTGAGCACAGAAGGAAAAGGGGTTGGTGTGTGATCTAAATTATTTTTGTGACCTGTCCCAGGGTCACCTTCCTGCTTTTGCAAGACGTTACAAAGGGGTAGGGGTTTGAACAAAATTATTTCGTTGACAGGTCACAGGGGTACCTTTTCGTCCACGAGACGTTGTAAAGGGATAGGAATGTTACCTACATTATTTTTGTGACCCGTCCCAGGGTTACTTCTCTTCTTTTACAAGACGTTGGAAAAGGGTAGGAATTTGACCACCATTATTTTAAGGACCAGTCACAGGGGTACCTTTTCCTCCACGAGACGCTGGATAGGGGTAGACATGTGACCTACATTATTTCTGTCGCCAATCACAGGGATGCCTTCATTTCACGATTCCTTGAAAAGGACTAGATATGTGACCTACATCATTTCTGTGACTTCACAGTGGTGCCTTGCCCTCCATGAGACGTTGTGAAGGGGTAGGGATGTTAACTACATTATTTCTGTGACCAGTCCCAGGGTTACCTTCCTCCTTTTACAAGACGTTGGAAAAGGGAAGTGTTTTTATCGAGATTATTTCGGTTACCAGTCACAGGGGCGCCTTTTCCTCAACGAGGCGTTGGAAAGGGGTAGGAATGTGACACATATCATTTGTGTGACCAGAGACAGGGGTGCTTTCCCGGCTTCATGGCAAGTTGGAAACAGGTTGGGTTGTACCAACATTATTTCCGTGTCCAGTTACATGGGTGCATTATCGTCCTCCACAAGACGTTGGAAAGGGGAAGTGGTTTGAACATTATATCTGTGAACAGTCACAGGGATGCCTTTTTCTACACGATTCGTTGAAAAAGACTAGATATGTAACCCACATTATTTCTTTGACTTCACAGGGGTGCCCTTCCCTCCACAAGACGTTGGGAAGGGGTAGGGATGTGACCTATATTATTTCTGTGATCGGTGCCAGGGGTGCCTTATCCTTCACGAGAGGTTTGGAAAGGGGTAGGTATGTGACCTACATTATTTCTGTGACTTCACAGGCCTGCCTTTTCCTCCACGGGACGTTAAGAAGGGGTAGGGATTTGACCTACATTATTTCTGTGACTTCACAGTGGTGACTTTCCCTCCACGAGACGTTGCGAAGGGGTAGGTATGTGACCTACATTATTTCTGCGACTTCACAGGCCTGCTTTTTCCTCCATGGGACGTTAAGAAGTGGTAGGGATTTGACCTACATTATTTCTGTGACTTCGCAGTGGTGACTTACCCTCCACGAGACGTTGCGAAGGTGCAGAGACTTGACCTACATTATTTCTGTGACCAGTCCTAGTGTTACCTTCCTGCTATCACAAGACGTTGGAAAGTGGTAGGAGTTTGACCAATATGATTTCTGTCTCTAGTCACAGAAGTGCATTTTCGCACTCCACAAGACGTTGGCAAGGGGGAGGCGTTTCAACAGCATTATTTCTGAGCACAGAAATGAATGAGGTAGATATGTGACCTCAAGTATTTCTGTGAGGTTTTTCTGGTGCGCTTATCCTTCCACGAGATGTTATGAAGTGGTAGGAATGTTACCTACATTTCTTCTGTGACCAGTCCCAGGGTTACCTTCCTCCTTTTACAAGATGTTGGAAAAAGGTAGGGTTTTGACAAGAATTATTTCTGTCTCTAGTCACAGGAGTGCATTTTCACCCTCCACGAGACGTTGGAATGGGGGAGGGGTTCAAACAGCATTATTTCTGAGCACAGAAGGGAATGGGGTTGGTGTGTGACCCAAACTATTTTTGTGACCACACCCAGGGTTACCTTCCTGCTTTTGCATGATGTTAGAAAGGGGCAGGGTTTTGACCAAAATTATTTCGGTGACCAGTCAGAGCGGTACCTTTTCCTCCACGAGACGCTGGAAAGGGGTAGGTAGGTGACCTACATTATTTCTGTCACTAGTCACAGGGATGCCTTTTTCCCCAAGATTCGTTGAAAAGGACTAGGTATGTGACCTACATTATTTCTGTGTCTTCACAGTGGTGCCTTTCCTTCCATGAGACGTTGGAAAGGAGTAGGTATGTGAGCTACATTATTTCTGGGACTTCACAGGGGTCCCTTTCCCTCCACGAGGCGTTGGGAAGGGGGAGGCATGTGACCTACATTATTTCTGTGACCAGTCCCAGTGTTACCTTCCTGCTTTCATAAGACGTTGGAAAGTGGTAGGAGTTTCACCAAAATTACTTCTGTCTTTAGTCACAGGAGTGCATTCTCGCCCTCAACGAGACGCTGGAAAGGGTTAGGGGTTTAAGCAGCATTATTTCTGAGCACAGAAGGAAAAGGCGTTGGCATGTGATCTAAATTATTTCTGTGACCAGTCCGAGGGTCACCTTATCGCCGCAAGGATGCGCTGGAAAGGGATAGAGGTTTGACCATCACTATTTCCGTGAGTTTTTACTGGGGCGCCTTTCCCTCCACGAGACGTCATTAAGTGATAGGAATGTTACCTCCATTATTTATGTGACCAATTCCAGGGTAACCTTCCTGCTTTTGCAAGACGTTAGAAGGGGGTAGGGGTTTGACAAAAATTATTCCGGTGACAAGTCACAGGGGCGCTTTTCCCTCCACGAGACGTTGGGAAGGGGTGGGGATGTGACCTAGATTATTTCTGTGACCAGT
>CAKNXH010063759.1:2079-14801 GCA_932178445.1 Andricus quercusramuli | reverse complement strand
GTGTATCTTTATAGCTTATATTGCTTCTTCGCGGTTTATTCTGTGGGCTTAGTCTAGAAAATTTTTCTTTTTCGATGTTTGGGTTGAATTTCACGAAATCAGGTTGACATTCATCACGACGAGTTTCGGTAAAGGATGTACGGCTGTACCTATTTAATTTAGTTCTATTTAGACCAAGACTGTGTTCTTTGTCTACTCTAATCTCGTGATTTTCAATTTCCGATTCTGACGCTGTGGTGTTAGGGAATAATCTACCTAGGTTGGACATTTTCGCCGTGTCTTTTCGGATAGCACCCAGCGTCTCATTCTGTGTGGAGCATCGATCAAAATTTCTGCGCTTGTCCGCTGTAGGGTGTGAAGTAACCTGTCTATTTATTTTCCGGTATTCAGGCAACGGTTTCATATTTTGGGTATCGGAGGTATTTTGTAACACGCGATGGGGAAGCTGAGGATGATTGGCACCAGGCTCGGTAGTGTCGTAAGAGACTAACGGGTCTGGCAAATTGAAGGGGTTTTGCATACCGAAGATCTGTGCATAATTAAATGACACATTAGTTGGGTTAATTGGAGGAAAAAGCGTTGGTTTTATTCTTGGCGTCGAAACCGTGCTTAGGGAACCAGCAGCTGTGGTATTCGTGACGTTAGTTACATTATTATTTCCCGAAGAAGATACTGTCGTTATGTAGCTCGCGTTAGTTACTCTAGTTTCTACCGTTAAAGTGGCTGCGGTTTGAGGAATGTTAACAGGAGGGCCCGCGGCTAAATTTTCAAAATCGGACTCAATTTCCGTATCATCTAATGTGAGAGCTGAAGTTGCGGATGTATAGTCCGATTCTCTGGATGGCCACCCTTTAAGTAGCTTAATGCCTTTTCGCAATCGAGCACATTTTATTTTTCTAGTACCGGAAGTATCTAGTTCCAGAGCTTCGAGGCTTTCATTAATTTCCGGATTGTCTAGCTCCGCGATCAAGCTTTTTAATTCCGTATAGGTCGTAACGTTTTCGAGTGAGCTTAAGAACGCCATTTTCTTAACTAAAAAAAATCGAATTTCTAATCCCCAAGCTGAAATGAAATCTAATATCTTTGATTCCTAAGGGTTTTTTCAGAACAGCTTAATTTTTTCATCACGCGTGAATAAGCAGATCTCGATTTTCACTATTGATTTCGGCGGATGCTAACGCGTCAGTCTTGCCATTGCGCGACAAGGAGGAAAGAAGAAAACAACTTTTTGCTTCTAGGATGTCGCGAACCTGAAACCTTCCGAGAGCGACCGAAGAAAAAAACGGTATATATAAAAAAACTTTTATAAATTTCCATATGGCGAAATGGGACAATGGTTATTGCGACATTTTGGAGCTTGTGAAGATGACGGAATTGCTCAGTATATCGTAAGAACTTATATACCCAAAATACTGAACTGAACAATTCAGGTCTCTTATATCGGAACCCACTTCAAAATGAATAGCAAGTAAATACAGGCATCATTGATGGATAAACATACAAATCATGAAAAATCATATCATATCAAAAGAAATAAAGAAATCACAATACACAGATAAATCAATAAATGCGGTTATTATTCTTTGTGGGTATATATGTATATATAAATATATACAAATATACCGATAATTTGTGGTTGGGTATGGCGCTCATAGCAGCCGAACTTGGGGATTGGGGAAGTTGCGTTCGATTTCTAAATTTTGGAAAAATGTGTATTCGGTCTGGTAGGTGTGAGCGATCATTGTTCAACAAAGAAAAAAAATCTAGGGTTGATTTTAATTTAGGTTAGGAACTAGTTGGGCGCCATTTGTGAAGATATTTCCCAGCCCGTTAGGAAATTCCTCACTGTAAATATCTTTAAATGGCCTACCTCAACTCAAGTCCTTCCGTAGTGCCTAGCTAAGCTGGAAAAAAGAGAGAAAAGAAAAGAAAGCACAAAAAAAAGGAGCTGAGCAAAATTAGGTCAAAGTGGCCATTTCGACTTAAGGTCTGAGTGAGTTAAACAGGTCCAAAGTACTGTTACGAGTTAAGAAGACTGTCATACCGATACTTAAATTTTTAAAACCTCAATTTCATCCTAATTTTTAAATTAAAAGAAATTAAATCCCTATTACTAAACCTGCAAAAGTATGAAAAAGAGGGGGGGGTGGGGGGGGTCTCCTAACCAAATGATCACTCTTCACACATAAAATTTCCAGATTCTTGGTTTTATTTATGTAATTCTAATAAATTCCGAACAATTTTTATAGCCCGATCGGTTTCACAATTTCGAAAATTAACGAAAGAAACATTTTTGTTCCCATTACCAGATCATGACCTTCAATTTTACCCGGTTCCTATTTCGAGACGCGGGAATTGAACTCTAACTAAACCTATGACCACGTGGCCCACTATCCGCCATTTTACAATTTCATTAAATATACGTAATTCTAGACTAAAACTATTTGAGTTCCCGTTCTTCCGAAACCCCAAATCTCACCACAAATACCTTTCGACCCGTGGTCGGTTCCCCGAGATACCCTTAAAAATTTACAAGATTAGCACCGACCACGAGGTACGACGCGAACAAATCTTTCGATACCCGCCATTACCGATACTTCGAATACGAGGAACTCATAACCTATCCGTAGCACTCGCGTCAAGATTAGCTTGGGGCGTGAAAATCGAGAAGTCCAGCTTCTCGGCTTTCACCTCCCAAGAGAAAATAAACAAAACGCGAAGCTAGCGACCCAAATAATAAAAAAAGAAGAAAACGACCCGCACTCCACCAAAAAAAAGGAAAGAAAACCCCCAAAAAAAACGGAAAGTTCCCGAATCGCGGCACTTAGAGGGCTGGCCGAGCGTTTTGGCGGTACACTTTCTCATAGGAAAATCAATTGACGCCACCAAAACCCTCCGCCAGGAAGCAAAACCAACTTACCCCTTCGTGCTCGTATCTCCTCCAAGTACCCTTCACGATTTTGTACATTTTGGTTTGGGTTTTATTAAAATTTCTTTTTCAAAATTTATTTCGAAATTCTCCTCCTTTTCTTTGTCTTCCTTAATTTTTCTGGTGTAATACGTCGTTATAAAAATTTGTGCACGATGACCAGCTTACATCCATCCCATGGAGAGTTCGGAGCGAGAGTGCTTCGACGCGCAACGCATAGTCGGCAGGTTCGCTTGTCCGCTTCCTTCCACTCGTCCAATCGGAGCGTCGTATCCGCGCGTCCCGAGATTCTCCACCAATCACAGCCCTCCGGATCTTCTTCAACCGCCATATTGCTGGAAAAGGCACCGGTATTTCTACCGCCAAAACAGAAGAGAACTTTGTTAAATTTTATAACCCTCAGATTCTGAGTGGAATCCCTTAGTTTGTTTATGTTTCCCACTCAGAATCTTTAAGTATCGATCAACAGATGGAATTGTAGTATGGAGTGGTTTCACCGTGTCCGAGCGCCCTCTGTCACTTCCGGGACTTCCGGAATTTGATTTTGGATAATGTGAGATCTTGGCCATCCGATGAAGGGTGCAGCCCTATCTCCTTCTCTTTCCAACGTTTGAGCTTCCTTCCTTTACTTCCCCGTGATCGGTAAACGTTGGTCGATAGGCCAGAAAAGGACAGAACATCGAATTGTTCCTTTCCGCCCATGGTTCGAACATATGAACGTTTATATTTGGAGTGGGAGGAACTGGTGGATGCCGCCATCTTGTTTTCCCTTCAATGCACGGTGCTCGATCCGGCTCCCCTCCCTCGACAGTGTGGTAGACCGCTAGGTGAAACTCACAGGCCAGAAAAGGATAGCCTGTGTCCAAATTCTCTCCCTCTCTTTCTGGCTTATGATGGTAGGACCGCCCGGTCGCTTTCGGGACGGGTTGTTTACGTTGTGGCCGTCAGTTCGCTCTCGACCGATAGTTTCCAGTGTCGGGATAATTTACATAAAAAAATAAAAGGAATAGAATAGTGTTATTAATTAATTCTATAACGCGCCGGAAGTGCCCTTGTGGAGTGCGACCCTCGTTCCGAACTCCCAAGTGAAGGGAGAGGATGTACATTTTCCCAGTGCCAGTGGGGAGGTTATGTTGTTCCTCCATAATCAGTGACAGGTAATATTTTTACCCTGTCACAACTCCCCCCACCTTAGCCGGGAGCCAGGGGTTGTTAAGATCCTGGCGGATGCTATTCTCAGCATCATTGAGAACAAACGTTAACTCTCGGTATCCCCCCTCACTAGGTCCTTCCAACGATTAGCCACACCTCCAAGTGCTCTTCCCGCGGCAGCCGGTTTCCACCGTATCGGAATCCTCCCGACAAAAGTATTATTCACAGGGGTTGTCTACTTAGGAAGTTTTATGGGAAGTCAAATTCGGGGAAGTTACCGAAACGCATCCCGCAAGAGGCGGGAATAAGATTACCACTTTGGTTAATCATGGCACCTTCCTCTTGTATTTCATGATGGTAAAACCCCTTCCCAGAATTTTATCGCCGGGTATGGGAAGAACGAAGGGGAAAAGATACACGAAAAAAAAAAGTTAAATCTTTGAGAACTTATTTACCGCTATTCAGCTTCGAAGTTCGCACGTGGCCCCTCCTCGACCGTCGCTTTGGGGAAATTCTCGATGAGCGATATCGAGAAGACAACAAAAAAAAACTTAATGCTATAAGTGAAAAAAAAATGTGACGTATTCACGAGGCTAACTAAAGGAAGAACGGTAATTACTACGGGACGGGTACAGTAAAACAAACGATATGAGACGATGGACGCGAAATGGGAAGAGCCGTCCTAACGCGGCTTGGCGATGACCCAGCGATCCTGCTCATAGGGCATACTACACAAAAAAAGTTTTCACTTAGAAATCGTGGATCGCTTCGACGATCTAGCTATTGTGATAGCAAAAGGAAAAAAGTAAAAAAAAAAGTCTCGAAGGGGCGCTCCAGTTGGACTCTTCCCATCTGCCCTCGCTCGAATGCATATTTAATTAGAAGAAGATAATTTTTTTTTATTGGACAGGCCAGACGAAAAGAAAAAAAAACATAAAATTTTACACCGCCTCTACTGACGGGAACAGAAAACAAAATCGAAGAAAGAAGAGAAAAAAAAATACAAATGTATCCTCGTGGGAAAGACAAAAAAAATAAAATTCTGGCCGGTCCCGGCATGAGGTCCCGCGATCCCCTCCGGGCTACAATTTCCCATTATGCCTCTGCGCCAGGTGGATCCTGTGAAGTTCCTCCTCGATCGCCCGCGGATCCTCAAGGATATCCCGACCCTGGCTCTGCCCGGTCCCTCCTACCATCGTCAGGTCTGTACGCCAGAGGCGGCTGCAGTTAGGGCACGTTGCCTTTGTGTACCCTCTCTGGCCACACCCATAGCAGGGTACCACCCCTGAGGCGACTTCGGGACACTGTTGACGCTTGTGTCCCGGCTCGCGGCAGAGGAAGCACCTCCACGGGATGGGGCCAGAGTAAGGTCTGGGCTTTACCGCGCCCTCCCTGAGCCATTCCTGGCGCTCGTCAAACTGGCGACGAGCTACAAAGGGGCGGCGCACGACAGGGACGCGACTGAAGAATTCCGCGAGCGATCCAGGGGGAGTCGTCTCTGCGGAACCACCTGACGCCTCCACGCTCTGGGCCGCCACCCCGGGGAGATCGGAGGAGACCTCCGTCGCCGGCAAGTCGTCCTCAGGTGGAGCGGATATTTCGGCCGCTACCGGGCTTTTTCCCGGTAGGGTCGGTAGAAGTTCGGAGGTAGTGGCCCCACTGGTGGATGGGCCGGGCTCCGTACATCCAGTCGGGGAAGCCGCGCTGTTTGGGTGCGGCCCCAGCTCCTTCTCGCCCTGAGTGACCAGCGAAGCCTCATACTCCCGGTACTTGGCGGTCCAATAACCCGGAGGTTTAGGGACGTACCCGCGTTTGGCCGAATCCGGCATCGCCTCCTGGCAGTTATCGAGGTAACTATACCAGAGCTGGAAGTAAAGGGTTCTATAGTTCGCGTCGTAAACTACCCCGACGCAACGAAAGGTTTCAGGTTCTTAAGGTGTTCCTTACCGATAAACCTACCCTTCTTGTCTACAAGAGTGAAAACTACAGGGGATAATCGACGCTTAATCTTAAAAGGGCCCTCAAATTTCTGAAATAATTTGCCCGCGATATTGTCTATCTTTTTCGATAACTTTCGGTTTGGCCTTAGGACTAAGTCACCCACTTGGAAGCTCCTTTCTCGTCTCTTAGCATTATAGTATTTTGCTTGACTTTCATGGGCTTTGTCCAAATTTCTACAAATCAGGTCGCGCAAATGATCCAATCTAGCGACTCTCTCGGCCCACTTCTCATCATTAGGCTGTTGATGTTGAGTACCCGATTCCAACTCTCTACGCAAGGACCGGTATGGCAATGGGTTACGGCCAAAATTCAGAAATGCCGGAGAAACTTTAAGGGTACCGTGGACCGCGGTGTTGTAAGCGAATCTAAACTCGGGCAGGTGAAGATCCCAATCCCTATGATTGTCCCTCAGGAAGGAGACAATCATAGTTTTTAGGATACGATTCACTCGCTCGGTGGGATTCGCTTGTGCATGGTAAACGGGATTCGTAGTGTGTATAATCCCGATATTTTTGCACATTTGCCCTAATAGTTTATTGGTGAACTCGGTGCCATTATCAGTGTGAATGACTTCCGGAGAACCCCACCGAGACACGATCAAATCCTCGAAGGCTCCCCTTACCGTGGCACCGTTTGCCGCCCGAATCGGGAGACATTCCACCCATTTGGTAAACAGGTCTTGGAATACCAAGACATATTTATAACCTGCCTTGCTTTTCGGAAAAGGCCCCATTACGTCCCCCGCTACTACGGTCCATGGCTGTTCAACGACTCGTTGGCCCATCATGCCTGCAGGTCGCGCTTGTTCTACCTTACATTTTTGACAGGTCGCGCAGCTCCTTACGTAGTCTACTACGTCGCGGAACATCCCAGACCAATAATACCGGAGGGCCACCCGCTGATAGGTCTTTTCGTGACCTAAATGTCCGGACTGAGGTTCTAAATGGGCTTCCTCCAACACGTTAGGTCTTAATTCTTTGGGCAGGACCAATTTCCAGGCCTCTAAATCGGGCATCAATCCATCTATCACAGGGTTCGGCCTATGTCGATACAACATCCCATTTTCTATCTTCCAATCGGGAAAACTCTTGGGCCTCTCCTCTACCAGTTTTAGGCGACGCAAATACCACGCGTCATCCGTAACGCCTATACTAGCTACCGGTGTGTCGTCTTCTTCCGTGATTCTCGACAACGCATCCGGGACATGGTGCAAAGCACCCTTTCGGTGGACAATATCAAATTCGTAACCTTGGAGCTCCAAACCCCATCTGGCGAGCCTTCCGGTTGGGTTACGCAGGTTGTTAAGCCAGCGAAGGCTGCTATGGTCAGTGATGACCACGAAATGAAATCCTTCCAAATATTCACGGAACTTTCGGATTCCCCAGACTACCGCGAGACATTCCCTTTCCGTAACGGTATAGTTCCGCTCGGCTGCCGTCAAGGTCCTGCTTGCGTACGCGATGACCCTTTCCTCGCCATCCTGCTTTTGGGTGAGAACCACTCCTAACCCAGAGGCGCTAGCATCGGTTTGGAGGTTAAATGGGTTCTCTTCCACCTCCTTGAACAATGGGTACGCGAGTATGGGGGCGCTTGTTAGGGCTGCCTTTAAATTGTCAAAAGCTTCTTGTTGTTCCTCCCCCCAATACCACTTAATTTTAGTTCGGAAAAGTCGGGTTAGTGGTTCGGCTAACGTCGCAAATTCCGGTATAAACCGCCTATACCAAGAGGTCATGCCCATAAATCGACGCAGTTGTTTAACCGTTTTGGGAGCAGGATACAAGACTATGGGGGCAACCTTATCGGAGTCAACTTTGAGGCCATCTTTGTTGACGACAAATCCGAGATATTTCACCTCAGAACAACAAAACTCACTCTTATCTGGATTTATCGTTAATCCTGCCTCATTTACACGGCCGAGGACCTTCCCCAACCAATGTAAGTGCTCGTCAAAAGTTTCCGTCACGATAATAATGTCGTCCAGATAACTGAAGACATTGGGTCTCATCTCTGGGGTTATCACCCTGTCAATGAGTCTTTGAAATGTGGCCGGGGCCCCAGTAAGCCCGAAGGGCATCCGCTTAAACTCAAACAGGCCCCTACCCGGTACCGTGAACGCTGTGTAAGCTTGACTATTTTTATCCAACAGGATCTGATTGAAAGCCGCACTCAAATCTAATTTCGTTATATACCGTGCGGCCTTGAGTTGTCGCAATATGTCTGTCATATAAGGAAGAGGGTATGCATCCTTCTTGGAAATAGCGTTCAGTTTCCGAAAATCCAAACATAAACGATATTTCCCTCCCGGCTTACGAGCCATTACTATGGGTGCTGACCATTCACTATATGACTCCGATATGATACCCTCAGCCAACAACCTATCAACTTCTTCGTACATGATCGCCTGTACTTTGGGAGACACTATCCTATACCTTTCCTTAATTGGAGTATGCCCTTGCACATCAATTGAGTGGGTAATGAGGTGGGTCGCGCCTAATGGGCCCTGCGATTTTGGAGGGAACTTTATTTTCAGAAATGCCTTTAAAGCTTCCTCCTCCCCTTCATGTAGGGCTGCTATACCACTACAATTTTCCTCTTCCACTAACCATTGTTTCAAAGGATAATGTTTCCCTTCCGAATCCGGCATGAAGACTTTACGCGACCGTGAGAGAAATGCCATATCAAACTTTCCCTGACCATCCAGACCCAAGATCAATTCTGTGTCCAGGTTGTTTGCAATCCTAACCTCACACGTCCTCGTAACTCCATCGATCGTTATCGGAAGATTGACCCTTCCAATCATAGTATCCATTGAACCGTTAGCCATGATCATGCGGGATTTCTTACTACAATCGAGTTCTCTCCCTGAAGTCCTGGCGATTACGTCCCAAGCCGATTTTCTCAATAGTACTCGAGAGGATCCGTTATCTATGAGAGTGTCCAAGGAGACGGAATCGATAGAAGCCCTAATGTGAACCCTATTGGCTATTTCTGTCGACTCCACAATACCACTAATCAAATCTATTTCCGGTAGGCACTCTCTAATTGCAATAATCTTGTCGAGATCATCCACACTATTTCCGGACGCTTTTAAATTGGTTTCCACTCCTGAATCAAATAACTCTATTTTAGGGTTATCATGTATCTGAGCCTCAACTATGACTTCTTCAGGTTGGATTAAGCTATACAAACTTTCCCTATCTGACATATCTCCGCAGCGAGGATCTGTCGGTACCACAAATCCTGTAGGTTCGGTGGGAGCTAACGTCTTATTCGTATCCCTGTCTGTTTCAAATCTCGAGTAGGCAGTACAGGCTATTGTCACAGCATTCTCGATATTCAAATCTCCCATTGTCGAAATTGGCAGGTCTAACTCGATCTCAGACGGTACAGTAACGCCCCGGTAATTATCCATATCTACTATCGCTTGTACCGATACCATTATCTCGGGGCTCGAGTTCGCCGAAGTTAAATTATCATTTTTCATTACGGTCTCGAGCGGCGGAGAGGCAGTGCCGACCGGGCTCACTGCTTCTTCGCCTCGTTTCCCGAACATCTAGGACAAGTTTTTATTGTGAAGCCCTCAGTTTTGCATACGTAGCAAACCAACCTTCTGGGCGAGGCACAGCCCTTTTGGAAGTGACCTGCCTGTTTGCAGTTAAAGCAGATCACCTCGTTCGGGTTTCTAGCTTGGGGCTCGTTTTTATTAATATCAGTAGAAGGCTTAGCCTTCTGCTGACCTCCCCCCTCCTTAAAACCGACATGGGGTGAGTGTTGCCCTTTTTCCGCCTGTTTTGGCCTATTGCCTTGGTTATTTGTGCCCTGTTTCTGTTCTGTGCTGATCGCGGAGGTTTTATCTATCTCCTCTTTCCATGCTGACGTTGGCGATTGCTTCGTTGTCTTTTGGGTCGACCTCGGCCTGTACGCAAATTCTTTTAGGAAAGAATTTTCGGGAGGAGGTGGGGTCTTATATTCTCTAATATACACGTTCCACTCTTTTTCCCAGCTTCTTCCTAAACGAGATAGTTCACGAAACGATCTATAATCGGAACGACGGATGACTTTGTGATAATCAGGCCTAAGGCCTCTATGGACCCAGTCTAGTTGGTCAACTATCGGAATTTCGTCCTCGAGCAGATTTATTAGGCTTTGAACATTGGTTAGATAGTCATCAATAGACTCATCTTTACCTTGTGTTCTAGACTGAATTTGCTCTTTGACTCTTCTCTCAAAGTCATCGTCGCCGAAGTGAGATCTGAACTCTTTCTTGAATTTTCGCCAACTGTAAAATTCCTTCTCGTGGTTTCTGAACCATTTTGACGGGATTCCCTCCAGTAAAACCGGCATTGCCATTAATAATTCGTCATCCGATACCCTAGTTAGTCTCCTACGGTCTTCAATTTTTGTTAGAAACCCATCTGCGCTCAGGTCGCTTTTACCGTTAAATGTGAGGTTCCAACCCAGAACGATTTTTCCTAAGTCCCTATTTCCTATGCGGTTTCTATTGGCCGATCTATTGCTATAAACCGTATCTCTGTCTGAAGAGTGGTCGTGGGTACGTGTATCTTTATAGCTTATATTGCTTCTTCGCGGTTTATTCTGTGGGCTTAGTCTAGAAAATTTTTCTTTTTCGATGTTTGGGTTGAATTTCACGAAATCAGGTTGACATTCATCACGACGAGTTTCGGTAAAGGATGTACGGCTGTACCTATTTAATTTAGTTCTATTTAGACCAAGACTGTGTTCTTTGTCTACTCTAATCTCGTGATTTTCAATTTCCGATTCTGACGCTGTGGTGTTAGGGAATAATCTACCTAGGTTGGACATTTTCGCCGTGTCTTTTCGAATAGCACCCAGCGTCTCATTCTGTGTGGAGCATCGATCAAAATTTCTGGGCTTGTCCGCTGTAGGGTGTGAAGTAACCTGTCTATTTATTTTCCGGTATTCAGGCAACGGTTTCATATTTTGGGTATCGGAGGTATTTTGTAACACGCGATGGGGAAGCTGAGGATGATTGGCAGCAGGCTCGGTAGTGTCGTAAGAGACTACCGGGTCTGTCAAATTGAAGGGGTTTTGCATACCGAAGATCTGTGCATAATTAAATGACACATTAGTTGGGTTAATTGGAGGAAAAAGCGTTGGTTTTATTCTTGGTGTCGAAACCGTGCTTAGGGAACCTGCAGCTGTGGTATTCGTGACGTTAGTTACATTATTATTTCCCGAAGAAGATACTGTCGTTATGTAGCTCGCGTTAGTTACCCTAGTTTCTACCGTTAAAGTGGCTGCGGTTTGAGGAATGTTAACAGGAGGGCCCGCGGCTAGATTTTCAAAATCGGACTCAATTTCCGTATCATCTAATGTGAGAGCTGAAGTTGCGGATGTATAGTCCGATTCTCTGGATGGCCACCCTTTAAGAAGCTTAATGCCTTTTCGCAATCGAGCACATTTTATTTTTCTAGTACCGGAAGTATCTAGTTCCAGAGCTTCGAGGCTTTCATTAATTTCCGGATTGTCTAATTCCGCGATCAAGTTTTTTAATTCCGTATAGGTCGTAACGTTGTCGAGTGAGTTCAAGAACGCCATTTTGTTAGCTAGACAACGAATTTCTAATTCCCAAGCTGAAATGAAATCTAAAATCTTAATTCATAAGGGCCTTTTCAGAACAGCTTGATTTCCTATCACGCATGAATAAGCGGATCTAGATTTTTACTGTTTATTCCGACGATTGCTAACGCGTACGTCTTGCCATTGCGCGACAAGTAAAAGAAAGAAAACAAAATTTTTGCTTCTAGGATGTCGCGAACCTGTAACCTTCCGAGAGCGACCGAAGAAAAAAACGGTATATAAAAAAAATTTTTATAAATTTCCATATGGCGAAATGGGACAATGGTTATTGCGACATTTTGGAGCTTGTGAAGATGACGGAATTGCTCAGTATATCGTAAGAACTTATATACCCAAAATACTGAACTGAACAATTCAGGTCTCTTATATCGGAACCCACTTCAAAATGAATAGCAAGTAAATACAGGCATCATTGATGGATAAACATACAAATCATGAAAAATCATAACATATCAAAAGAAATAAAGAAATCACAATACTCAGATAAATCAATAAATGTGGTTATTATTCTTTGTGGGTATATATGTATATATAAATATATACAAATATACCGATAATTTGTGGTTGAGTATGGCGCTCATAGCAGCCGAACTTGGGGATTGGGGAAGTTGCGTTCGATTTCTAAATTTTGGAAAAATTTGTGTTCGGTCTGGTAGGTGTGAGCGATCATTGATCAACAAAGAAAAAAAATCTAGGGTTGATTTTAATTTAGGTTAGGAACTAGTTGGGCGCCATTTGTGAAGCCATTTCCAGCCCGTTTGGAAATTCCTCACTGTAAATATTCTCAAATGGCCTACCTCAACTCAGTCCTTCCTCAGTGCCTAGCTAAGCTGAAAAAAAAGAGAGAAAAGAAAAGAAAGCACAAAAGAAAAGGGGAGCTGAGTAAAATAGGTCAAAGTGGCCATTTCGACTTAAGGTCTGAGTAAGTTAAACAGGTCCAAAAATACTGTTGCGAGTTAAGAAGACTGTCATACCGACACTTAAATTTTTAAAACCTCGATTTCATTCTAATTTTAGT
>CAKNXH010063758.1:10087-51002 GCA_932178445.1 Andricus quercusramuli | reverse complement strand
TGAGATGTTACTGAAAAATAAATAATTTATTTATCGTTTCTTCTGGGAAAAAAAGAAAATTGTTTTATGAATAAAGAAAAAAGACAATGTTGAATTAATAGGTAAGTGAGAAAGAGGAGTGAATGAATAAAATTGAATGGAATAATGAATGGGAGGAAACAATGTGAATGTAAGATGAGTGGAAATGGTAATTCTTGATTTCACTTTTTTGTAAGCCATGGTCATCGGCACGTGCGATTTGATCTAGATTCTGATTTCAGGTTTAAGGCTGTTTAATATTTATCTCACATTCTCTGGTACAAAGAAAACTCATAAAATTGTGATAAAAATTTATCAAAAATGTATTGTTTATAAATATTCAATAATTTATTATTAATTTTTGCCAATGGCGATACCACGCTGAAAACAGCAGTTCTCGTAAGATCACTGAAGTTAAGCAGTGTGGGCGCGGTTAGTATTTGGATGGGTGACCGTTCGGGGAGACTGCGTGCTGTTGGCCCGTCGCGGGTGTGGTGAGCCCACACTAGTAGTACTAGTAATAAATAATCCACCTAGAAACAGTAACCGAATCAGGTAGTGTCACGCCTACCCCGAAAGGGAAATGGTTTAATAGTATAAAAAAAAAAAAATTAATAAAATAATGAATCAGGGTCGATGAACTGTACAAAAGGTCCCTATTTCATGATTTTTTTTCTGTTTAATCATTAAGTAATTAAAAAAATTACATTTAAAAGTGGATTCACACCTTGCAACCATTTTAGGTTATGTTAGGTTTTTACGAAAAAATTGATATTTTGAATTAAAAAATCATAATAACATGCATAATAAGGTTTAGAATCTTTTCACAATTTTGAATTATGTTATTGTTTTCGTCGACAATTTGTAGTTTTATTTTAAAAAATTAGATTTCGCAAGAGTCACCGAAAACTGTTTTTATTTTTTAAGCAAATATCATAATTACAGTTTGAACAAAATTTACAATTTTTAAATAGTGCAGGTTTTACTAATTTTTTACAGGAAGTCAATTCTTAAAAAAAAATTTTAATATTCAGAAATTTCAACAATTTTTGGTTACGTTAGCGTTTTACACACAAAAGTGGCATTTCAAAACAAAAATCATTAAAATTTGAACAATATTTAGAATTTTTTAACAATTTTATAGTATTTTTCTTACGCAATTTGCATTTAAAAAATATATACATTCCAAGGAGCATTCACATCTTTTGACAATTTTTGGTTACGTTAGCGTTTTACACACAAAAATTGGTATTTTAGAACCAAAATCAATAGTTCATTATAATTCGACAAAACTTTTGGATTATAATAATGTTTTTCATCGGGCCCTATTGTTTATAATTGAAAAATTAGATTTTAATGAAAATTCATAGCTTTTTAACAATTTTAGGTTATGTTAGTGTTTTACACCGAAAATTAGTATTTTAAAACAAATATAATTATACATTTAAGTTTTGAATTTCAGAAAAAACCGCAACTATCTTGCATTACTATAGAAGCAAATAGTTATAAACAATCATAATTTGTTTAAACAAATATTTTTGCTAAGCTGAATTGAATATCAACTCACTTTAAATGAAAAAGGGACAAAAATGTTAAAAATTACAGAAAAAAATTGCATTTATCTAGCAATACTGTAGGAGAAGATAATTATAAACAATAATAATAATAAATTATTTCAACAATTATGTTTTTTGAAATTAATCAACTATCACCTCATTCTGATTGAAAATTTGACATAAAATGGAAATTTTTGAAAAAAATCCGCAAGTACCTGGAATTGTTTGAAGAGAATATTATTAAAAATGATGATAAATTGTTTAAACAATTATTTTTGTGAAAATTAATTACTATTACCTCATTCTGATCAAAAATTCGACAAAAAGTGGGAAATTTTGGAAAATCCGCAACCATCTAGAATCATTTAAAGAGAATATATTTAATAATAATAATAATAATAATAATTAATTGTTTAAATAATTATATTTGTTGAAATTAATTAATTATTACCTCAATTTCATTGAAAATTTGACAAAAAATGCAAAATTTTGGAAAAATCCGCAACTATCTAGAAATATTTGAAGAGAATATTATTAACAATAATAATAAATTATTTAAAAAATGATGTTTATTGAAATTAAATAACAATTACCTCACTCTGATTCAAAATTTGACCAAAAGTGGAAAATTTTGGAAAAATCCGCAACTATCTAGAAATATTTGAAGAGAATATTATTAACAATAATAACAAAATTTTTAAACAATTATATTTGTTGAAATTAATCAACTATTACCTCATTCTGCTACTTATTTGGACAAGAAATTGAAAATTTAGGAAAAATCTGCAACTATCTGGAATTATTTGAAAATAATATATTTAACTATAATAATAAATTGTTTAAACAATTATATTTGCTAAAATTAATTAAATATTACCTCAATCTGATTGAAAATTTGAAAAAAAGTGGAAAATTTAGGAAAAATCCGCAATTATCGAGAATTATTTGAAGAGAATATTATTAACAATGATAATAAATTGTTTAAACAATTATTTTCGTTGACATTAATCAACTATTACCTCACTCTAGTTGAAAATTTGACAAAAAGTAGAAAATTTTGTAAAAATTCTCCACCATCTAGCATTATTTTAAGAGAATATTATTAACGGTAATAATAAATTGTTTAAACAATTATATTTGTTAAAATTAATTAACTATTATCTTATTCTGCTATTTATTTGGAAAAGAAGTAGAAAATTTTGGAAAAATCCGCAACTATTTAGAAAGATTTGAAGAGAGTATTATTAACAATAATAACAAATTGTTTAAACAATTATATTTTTTCGAATTAATTAATCTCAAAATTAATTAAAAATTAATTAATTAACCTTACTCTAATTGAAAATTTGACAAAAAATGCAAAATTTTGGAAAAATCCGCAACTATCTAGATATATTTGAAGAGAATATTATTAACAATAATAATAAATTGTTTAAACAATTATGTTTGTTGAAATTAATTAACTATTACCTGAATTTCATTGAAAATTTGACAAAAAGTAGAAAATTTTGAAGAAATCTGCAACTTTGTAGAATTATTTGAAGCGAATATTATTAACAATAATAAATTATTTAAAAAATTAGATTTTTAGAAATTAATTAACTATTACCTCACTTCAGAATTGGAAAATTTTGGAATAATCCGCAACCATCTAGCATTATTTAAAGAGAATATATTCAACAAAAATGATAAATTGTTTAAACAATTGTTTGTTGAAATTAAATAACAATTACCTCACCCTGATTCAAAATTTGACCAAAAGTGGAAATTTTTGGAAAAATCCGCAATCATCTAGGATTATTTGGAGAGAATGTATTTAACAACAATAATAAATTCTTTAAAAAATTGTGGTGACTGAAATGAATTATTATCTCAATTTGATTGAAAATTTTGACAAAAAGTGGAAATTTTTGAAAAAAATTTGAAACCATCTTGCATTATTTGAAGAAAATATATTCAAAAACAATAATAAATTATTTTTAAAAAACAATATATTTAACAACAATAATAAATTGTTAAAAAAATTATGGTGGCTGAAATTAATTAACTATTATTTAAATTTGATTGAAAATTTGACAAAAAGTGGAAAATTTTGGAAAAATCCGCAACTATCTAGCATTATTTGAAGAGAATATTATTAAAAATAATAATAAATTGTTTAAACAATTATATTTGTTGAAATTAATCAACTATTACCCCAATTTGATTGAAAATTTAACAAAAACTAGAACGGTTTTGAAAAAACCGCGACTTTCTATCTCTATTCTAAAAGAAAATCGCTAAAATCAATAATCAATTGTTTAAACAATTTATATGAACATATTTTCAGTATTATACAGTAATATTTCATATAGAAGCAATTTGCATTTAAAAAAATTGGTAAAAAATCATAATTAGCGCAAAAAACTCGCAAAACCTATTTTTCACTTATGGGGTTTCTTTGGGACCCCATAAAACCGACTTATGGGGGTCTAATTTAAAAATTAATATTTTATTCGTATTCTATAGTTAATTCTGAAGACTGAAGTTGAGGTTCAATTCGATTCAGCTAATATTGACGATTCTAAATAAAATTTACAAAAACGTCTTTTTTTCTTATGGGAAATGTTAAACTTCATGGGTTCTGAGCCACATCTAAATATCTCTTTTTTTTTAATGGATTTTTTTGTGGATTCGAACAAATTTTCGGACGAAATAAATAACAATTCGAGAAAAAAAAATTTCTAATCCATTTTTGGACCATAATGAAAATATTTATAACAATAAAATTTTTTTTAATTTATTTATTTTTATTATTTTAATAAGAATTTTATTAATAACGTCGAGAGTAAAAAAATATACATCCATTATTAAAAGATTAATAAATGGTGCAGTCATGAGGAAAAATTTCCCAGAAGAGTGAAAGCACATATTTTAAAATGCATTGAGATTTTTCAGTCCGATAAACTTTTTAATTACTATGAACATTTACATTAAAAAATAATTGGCTTGCTGAAATAAACGTTCCTCAATTTCTGAGATTCGTTCCATTTAATTTTGTGCGAGAATAAATTATTATTGAACTTAAAACACGAATTCCCTGGAACTAATTGACTCATAATTAATTATTGATTGCATTTTAGAGTAAGTTAATAAACATAAATTGCATTTTATGTAACTATTAATTATGGCAATTAATTTTCGCTGATTTGTATATTTGGTTCGCGAAAAGGTCAATGGTAAATTCTAAGTGAACATAAATAAAATAAAATAAATAAAATAAAAATAAAAATAAAAATAAAAATAAAAATAAAAATAAAAATAAAAATAAAAATAAAAATAAACAGAAAAAAAAAGATTTAAAAAAAGATACTTAAGATTTTTACTGTCGTAAATCCGATAACAGATTGTGCAAGAGTGACTGCTCGGTTTAGAAATTTCTTCACGTAAAATTGGATTCGGGTCAGTTTTTCTGTCGAAAGACGATTTTAAATCTTTTGGAAAGTGAAACGATCTAGAACCAAAAAAAAATTTATTTTCAAAAAAATAGTTCAAATTTGAATCAATTATATAAATTTAAAAAAAATGAATTTGCAGCAAAATAAATGAATTCACAACTAAAATGAGAATATAAAAAATTAAATTTCAACCAAAAATGGAATAGTTACATTTCCAATTAAAAAAAATTAATTTAAAAAAAATCGAATTTACAATCAAAGAGGTATTTTTAAACTAAAATAATGAATCTTTAACTGGCATTGCTAAATACTTAGCTAAAAAATTAATTTTTAACAACATAAATCTTTCCCAGAAAATAAGTAAATCCTTAATAAAAAAATTAAGTTTTGATAAAATAGTTCAATTTTGAATCAATTAGTTCAATTTTGAATAAAAAAAGAGATGAATTTGCAGAAAAATAAATGAATTCACAAAAAAAAAATTAACCAAAAATGGAATAGTTATATTTCTAATTGAAAAAATTGAATTTTCACGAAAAAATCGAATTTTCATCCAAAAAGATGAATTTTAAACTGAAATGATGAATCTTCAACTGTCACTTTTAAATATTTAGCTAAAAATTAATTTTTTGCGACATAAATTTTTTCCAGAAAATAGTTAAATCCTTAAACAAAAAAAATTCACTTTTTATGAAATAGTTCTATTTTGAATCAATTAGGCGAATTTTTAATAAAAAAGATGAAATTGCAGCAAAATAAATTAATTTACAACAAAAATTTAACAAAAAATGGAATAGTTTTATTTCTAATTGAAAAAATTAATTTTTCACAAAATATCGAATTTTAAACTGAAATGATGAATCTTCAACTGGCTTCGTTAAATATTTAGCTAAAAAATTAATTCTTAAGAACATAAATTTTTTCCTAAAAATAGTTAAATCCTTAACCGAAAAAATTCAATTTTGATAAAATAGTTCAATTTTGAATCAATTAGTTGATTTTTTAATGAAAAAAGATGAATTTTCAGCAAAATAAATAAATTTACAACTAAATAAAAAATTTACCAAAAATGGAATAATTAAATTTCTAATTGAAAAAAATTAATTTTTTACAAAAAAATCGAATTTTCAACCAAAAAGATAAATTTTAAACTGAAATGATGAATCTTCAACTGGCATCGTTAAATATTTAGCTAAAAATTAATTTTCAACAACATAAATTTTTTCCAGAAAATAGTTAAGTCCTTAACCAAAAAAATTCAATTTTGATAAAATAGTTCAATTTTGAATCAATTAGTTGAATTTTAATAAAAAAATATGAATTTTCAGCAAAATAAATGAATTTACAAAAAATAATTAACCAAAAATGGAATAGTTACATTTCTAATTGAAAAAAATTCATTTTTTACAAAAAAATCGAATTTACAACCAAAAAATCCTTGATCGAAAAAATTCAGTTTTGATAAAATAGTTCAATTTTGAATCAATTAGTATAATTTTTAATTTTAAAAAACATGAATTTGCAGCAAAATAAATAAATTTACAACTAAATAAAAATAACCAAAAATGGAACAGTTACATTTCTAATTCAAAAAATAAATTTGTTACAAAAAAAAATGGAATTTACAACCGAAAAGATGATTTTTAAACTTAAATGATAAATCTTTAACTAGTATTGTTAAATATTTAGCTAAAAATTAATTTTTAACAACATCAATTTTTTCCAGAAAATAGTTAAATCCTTAATAAAAAAATTCAGTTTTGATAAAATAGTTCAATTTTGAATCAATTAGTTGAATTTTTAATAAAAAAAATGATGAATTTGCAGAAAAATAAATGAATTTACAAACAAAAATTTAACCAAAAATGGAATAGTTACATTTCTAATTGAAAAAATTAATAAAAAAAAATCCAATTTACAACCGAAGACATGATTTTTAAACTAAAATTATGAATCTTCAACTGGAATTGTTAAATATTTAACTAAAAATTAATTTTCAACAACATAAATTTTTTCCAGAAAATAGTTAAATCCTTAATAAAAAAAATTCAGTTTTTATAAAACAGTTCAATTTTGAATCAATTAGTTGAATTTTAATAAAAAAATATGAATTTTCAGCAAAATAAATGAATTTACAAAAAATGGAATAGTTACATTTCTAATTGAAAAAATTAATTTTTCACCAAAACATCGAATTTTCAACAAAAAAGATGAATTTTACAATGAAATGATGAGTTTTCAACTGTCATTGTTAAATATTTAATTAAAAAATTAATTTTTACCAACATAAATTTTTCCCAGAAAATAGTTAAATCGTTAACCAAAAAAATTCAATTTTGATCAAATAGTTCAATTTTGAAACAATTAGTTGAATTTTCAATGAATAATATGAATTTACAGCAAAACAAATGAATTTACAACTAATAAAAAAATTAACCAAAAATGGAATACTTACATTTCTAATTGAAGAAAATTATTTTTCACAAAATATCGAATTTTAAACTGAAATAGTGAATCTTCAACTGGCATCGTTATATATTAAGCTAAAAAATTAATTCTTAAGAACATAAATTTTTTCCATAAAATAGTTAAATCCTTAACCGAAAAAATTCAGTTTTGATAAAATAGTTCAATTTTGAAACAATTAGTTGAATTTTCAATGAGAAATATGAATTTGCAGCAAAATAAATGAATTTACAACTAAAAAAAAATAACCAAAAATGGAATAGATACATTTCTAATTAAAGAAATTAATTTTTTACCAAAAAATTCGAATTTTAAACTGAAATGATAAATCTTGAACTGGCATTGGCATATTTAGCTAAAAAATTAATTTTCAATAACATAAATTCTTCCCACAAAATAGTTAAGTCCTTGATCAAAAAAATTCAATTTTGATGAAGTAGTTCAATTTTGAATCAATTAGTTGAATTTTTAATAAAAAAAATGAATTTGCAGAAAAATGAATTAATTTACAAAAAGAATTTAACTAAAAATGGAACAGATATATTTCTAATTGAAAAAATTAATTTTTTTACAAAAAAATCGAATTTTCAACCAAAAAGATGAATTTTACACTGAAATGATGAATCTTCAACTGGCATTGTTAAATATTTAGCTAAACTAATTTTTACAAAACATAATTTTTTTCCGGAAAATAGTTAAATCCTTAACTAAAAAAATTCAGTTTTGATAAAATAGTTCAATTTTGGATCAATTAGTTGGATTTTTAATAAAAATATGAATTTGCAGCAAAATAAATGAATTTACAACTAAACAAAATTCAACCAAAAATAAAATAGTTACATTTCTAATTGAAAAAATTGATTTTTCACAAAAAAATCGAATTTTCAACCAAAAAGATGAATTTTTAACTGAAATGATGAATCTTCAACTGGCATCGTTCAATATTTAGCTAAAAAATTAATCCTTAAGAACAACAATTTTTTCCAGAAAATAGTTGAATTTTTAACCGAAGAAAATCAGTTTTGATAAAATAGTTCAATTTTGAATCAATAAGTTGAATTTTTAGTAAAAAAAAGATGAATTTGCAGCAAAATAAATAAATTCACAACTGAGATAAAAATGTAAAAAATTCAATTTCAACCAAAAATGGAATAGTTACATTTCCAATTGAAAAAATTAATTTTTTACAAATAAAATCGAATTTACAACCAAAAAGATGAATTTTACAGTTAAATGATGAATCTTCAACTGGCATTGTTAAAAATTTAGCTAAAAATCAATTTTTAACAACATACATTTTTTCCAGAAAATAGTTAAATCCTTAACTAAAAAAATTTAAATTTGATAAAATAGTCCAATTTTGAATCAATTAGTTGGATTTTTAATACAAAATATGAATTTGCAGCAAAATAAATGAATTTACAACTAAAAAAAATTTAAGCAATTAAATTAATTTTTAATAACACAAATTCTTCCCCGAAAATAGTTAAGTCCTTAAGCAAAAAAATACAATTTTGATAAAATAGTTCAATTTTGGATGAATTAGTTGGATTTTTAATAAAAATATAAATTTGCAGCAAAATAAATAAATTTACAACTAAAAAAAATTCAACCAAAAATAAAATAGTTACATTTCTAATTGAAAAAATTGATTTTTCACAAAAAAATAGAATTTTCAACAAAAAAGATGAATTTTACACTGAAATTATGGATATTCAACTGGCATTAGCATATTTTGCTAAAAAATTAATTTTCAACAACATAAATTTTTTCCAGAAAATAATTAAGTCCTTAACCAAAAAAATTCAATTTTGAATCAATTAGTTGAATTTTCAATCAAAAATATAAATTTGCAGCAAAATAAATGAATTTAAAAATAAAAAAAATTAACCAAGAATGGAATAGTTCATTTCTAATTGAAAAAAAAAATCATTTTTTACCAAAAAATCGAATTTTCAACCAAAAAGATGAATTTTAAACTGAAATGATTAATATTTAACTAGCATTGGCATATTTTGCTAAAAAATTAATTTTCAACAACATAAATTTTTTCCCAAAAAAAAAATGATGAATCTTCAACTGGCATTGTTAAATATTTAGCTAAAAATTAATTTTTACAAACATACATTTTTTTCCAGAAAATAGTTAAATCCCCAGTTAAATTAATTTTTAACAAAGTAGTTCAACTTTCAACCAAGTAGTTAAATTCTCAAACAAAAAGATTAATTTTCTACCAAAAAAGACAATTTTTTAACAAAATACATACATTTTTAACAACAAAAAAAGAATTTTCAAAAAATAGTTCAATCCTTGACGAATAAATTTTTATTTAACGAAATAGTTCTACTTCTGACCAAAAAAATTAAATACAATAAGAAACTAGATAAATTTTCAAGCAAATAGTTGAATTTCAATTTAAAAAATGTATTTTTAACTCGACAGAAAATGAATTTTAAACAAAATAGTTCAATCTTTTTGAATGATCAATTTCCTACGAAAAAAGACAATTTTCAACCAAGAACATGGATTTTGAACAACAATAAAAATCAGTTTCATTAAAAAATGGAATTGCTACATTTTCAATTGAAAAAATTAATTTTTACCAAAAAAAAATCGAAATTTCAAAAAAATATTCAAGTTTTCGACCGAAGAGATTAATTTTCAACTAAAATTATAAATCTTTAAGAGGCGTAATTAAATCTTCAGCTGAAAAATTAATTTTAAACCAAAAAACAAATTGTCAAAAAAATAGTCCAATCTTCAAACAATTAAAAAATTGTTTTACAAAGTATTTCGACTTGAATAAGAAATTAAATTGAAAGTGCAAACACTAAAAAAAGTATATGAATTTTCAATGAAATAGTTGAATTTGAACTAAAAAAAATATAAATCTACAAGCAAAAATGAAAGATTCAAATTTAAAAAAAAAGTATTTTCAACCCAAAAAAAAAATGTATATTCAACAAAATAGTTCAATCTTCCATCAGTAAAATGAATTTTTAACAAAGTCGTTCGACTTCCAACTTAGAAATTAAGTACAATAACAAAATACATTAATTTTCAAGCGATTATTTGAATTTCAAATAAAAAGATTTTACAATCAAAAATAGATTAAAATTTTCAGTTAAAAAATCTTTTTTGAATTATGTTAAAAATTTTATTATTTTATTGAAAATTCAACCATTTAGTTAAACATTTTTTTCATTTAATTTTATAATAAAAAATAGGATATTAAAATTTTCAGTTAAAAAATTTATTTTCAACAAAAAAAAACATGAATTTTCAAGATGATTATTTATCTACAGAAGAAAAATTTCAACAAAATACATGATGAATTTTCAAAAAAAAAAAAGAAAAACGAATTTCCACAAAATAGTTCAATTTTCAACCAATAAAATCTCTTTCAGTTTAGAAATTCAACTATCTGGTTGAAAATTTAACCATTATATTGAAAATTCCATTATTTCATTGAAAATTCCATTATTTCATTGAAAATTCCATTATTTAGTTAAAAATTACCTTCTTAAGTTAAATTCAACTGTTTTTTAATAACAATTAGAATCTTGTTCATTTAAAAATTCAAATATTTTGTTGAAATTAATCTCTTTTAGTTTAAAAATTTATGTATTTGGTTAAAAATTTAACTGTTATGTTGAAAATTCAAATGTTTTGTTGAAAATTTGTCTTCGTAGCTTAGTAATCAATCGGTAAGCGACAGACCTGGGTTCAAGTCCCAGCACAGGCGTGATTTTTTTCAAAGACTTTTCGGGTTCTATTATTTGAAGTACTATTTACTTTCAATTTTAATATACAGTACTAACTAAAAATGTATTTTTAATTTTTCAGTTCTTAATTTGTGCTGCTGGCTGCGCCTTGGCACAATTTTCTGACGAGAATGTACCACACAGAGGAACAAATTCACCCAGGAGATTTAAACCACAAACTCCTCGTAGCACACCCACATCACAATCAGTTTTTGCCAATCAGAAATTTAGGAGGCCCATACCTCTAAAGTAAGTTTATAAATTCTTCAATATTAAGATGAAAAAACCTTCTTACATATTCCAAACTTGTCTTTATTTTCAATTTTTAACTGTGTAGCAATACTCTAAGAGGTAGAAAACTTTCAAGTGGGCGTGGCGTTGACAATGGTAGGATGTGGTGGGGGCAGGACGGGCGGATCACTGAGTAGGCGGGAGGAGTCTGGGCGTTGCTAGAGACCACGCCCAGAAAGGGGTGTGACCCCCTTATTTCTTTTCATCTTTAATAAAAAAAATTGGAATATCACTTTCATATTTCATATCCGTTTTGATTATGGATTCGACTATTTTGTTGCAAATTTGTCTTTTTTGGTTGAATTCAACTATTTGGTTGAATGTTAAACTTTTTTGTGGAAAAATCATTTTTTTTTGTGAAGATTTATAATTTTAGTTGAAAATTCACCTCTTAGGTTGAAACTTTAACTTTTTTATAGGAAATTCGTCTTTTTGACTTCAAAATTCAACAATTTGATAGAAAATTAAAGTATTTGGTTGAAAATTAACTTTTCGATTGAAAGTTCATATTTTTGATTGAAAATGCAACTACTTTGTTGAAAGTTGACCTATCTTGTTAAAAATTAATTTTTTTATGATTCACGTCTTTGGTTGACAATTTAACTATTTTGTAGGAAATTCATCTTTTTAACTCAAAAATTCAACAATTTGATAGAAAGCTGAACTATTTAGTTGAAAATTTACTTTTTTTAACATTCATATTTTTGGTTCAAAATTCAACTATTTGGTTAAAAATTAAACTAATTATTTGAAATTTTAACTGTTTGTTAGAAAATTAACTTTTTTGTTGAAAATTCATCTTTTAGGTTGAAAATGCATCTACTTAGTTGAAAGTTGAACTATTTTATTGAAAATTTATTTTTTTTAAATTCGCCTTTTTGGTTGAAAATTTAACTATTTTGTAGCGAATTTGTCTTTTTGGCTTGAAAATTCAACAATTTAATAGAAAATTGAATTATTTATGCGAAAATGTAACTATTCGGTAGAAAATTAACTTTTTGGTTGAAAATTTATCCATTGGGTTAAAAATTTATCTTTTTAATTAAAAATGTAACTATATGGTTGAAGTTCAACTTTTTGGTTGAAATTTTTTTTCTGGTTGAAGATTCAACTTTTTGGTTGAAATTTTTTTTCTGGTTGAAAATTCTTTTTGGTAGGAAACCTTAGTTGAAAGTTGAACCATTTTATCGAAAACTCATTTTTCAAGATTCACCTCTTTGGTTGAAAATTTAACTATTTCCTTGAAAATTGTTTGTTAGGGGTTCAAAATTAATTTTTTTAAATTCAACTATTCCATTTTTTGTTGAAAAGTTTTTTAGTTGAAAATTAATCTTCTTCGTTGAAAATTTATTTTCCTAGATTGAAAATTCGACTATTTGGTTAAAAATGAAATTATTTTTGGTTGAATCTATTGATGCAACTCTTTGGTTAAAAATTAATTTTGTTGTTGTTGAAAATTTTCCCTGTTCTTACCAAATTTAGGGAGAGTGGGCGTAACTAATTTAATAGTGGGAAAGCGGGTGGAGCTAAATCAATAGTGGGAAAGTGGGTGGAGCCAGTTCAGCAGTGGGAAAGTGGTTGGATCTAAGTCAATAATGGGGAAGGGGTAGAGCTTAATCAACCGTGGAGCTAGTAGGTGAGTGGGTGGAGCTTAGTCAATATTAGGGAAGTGGATGAAGCCAAGTCAGTAGTGGAAAGTGGGTGAGGCTCAGTCAATAGTTGGGAAGTGAGTAGAACCAAATAGTGTTCAATAGTGGGAAAGTGGGTGGAGCCAAATCAGTAGTGGGAAAAAAGATGGAGCTAAGTCAATAATGATAAAGTGGGTGGAGCCTAATCAATAGTGAGAAAGTGGGTGGAGCTAGTAGGGGAGTGGGTAGAGCTATTTGGGGAGTGGGTGAAGCTAAGTCAGTGGTGCGGGATTGGATGTAGCCAAGTTAATAGTGGAAAGTGGGCGAAGCTAAGTCAATAGTGGTGACGTAGGTGGAGCCAAATCAATAGTGGGGAACTGGGCGGAGTGAAGTCAATTTTAGGGTAGTGGGTCGAACTAAATAAATAGTAGAAAAGTGGGTAGAGCCTAGTCTATAGTGGAAAAGTGGGTGGAGCCAAATCAGTGGTGGTAAAGTGGGTGGAGCCAAGTCAGTAATAGGCAAGTGGGTGGAGCTGATTCTCTATTAGTGAAGTACAAACTCGTCTCTATTCTTTTCTAGATCACGTCCAACGACATCATCAGAAATCGCCTCAGACACACAACTCTTCACTCCAGGTGGAGGAGGACGAGGTCTCCGCCCTCAAGCCCAACCCCTAACGAAAACCATCACCAGTGACAGTGAAGAAGTTCAGTCGCAACAGCAATCCAACTCGGATATAAAACCAGTCAATGAAGACAACGAAAGGGAAGACGATCTTGTCGAAGTGATATCGAACTTGGGAGCAGTCTCAAGCTTCCCTTCCACCTCTAGTAATCTCGTGACGCCTGCGCCACAGCCATCCCCAGTTCAGTACCGCCCCCTTCCCGTCATTTCTGTAACAAGGCCCACTCCAACTCAGGAACAAAATATCGCCCCAGTTCAGTATCGTCCACACAAACAAAAGTCCCAAAAGTCGACTGAGGACATTCCGGAAGGTCGATCTGCATTCGAACATACTTCAGTTCAATATAGATCCAAGCAGTTGAAGCAGCAGAAATTGTCGGAAGATGTTCCAGAGGCTCGATCATCTAATGATCACTCTTCAATTCAGTTTAGGTTTAAGTCACAGAAGTCCCAGAAGTTGGCGGATGACGTTCCGGAGAGTCGATCTGCGTTCGATCAGACTGCAATTCAGTACAGGTCAAAACCGGTGAAACAGCAAAAGTATGTTGATGATGCTCCGGAAAATAGACCCAACCAGAGAACAAGACCTCAGATTCCTCTTCAGAAACAAACGGCAGAGACTGATTATTACACTTCCAGGGCAAAGAAACCAGTTGCGCAGGTAATTTCTTCGAATTTTCTAACGGTTTTGTAACTTTTATGTAACGGTTATATAACTATCATGTAACAGTTATATAAGGATTGTGTAACTTGTATGTAACAGTTATATAACAATGATGTGGAAGTTATATAACAATTATGAACAGTTATAACAATTATGTGATAATCATATGAAACTTATGTAACGTTTATGTGACAGTTATATTACAATTATGTAACTTTTACTTAATAATCATTATATGATTATGACATTGTTTTATCATATTATGACATTGGATTGTTACATTACAGTATTACATTGTTATACAATTATGTAATTTTTATGTAACTGTTGTATAACAAGTGTATAACTTTCGTGTAAAAGTTATTTGATAATCATTATATGATTATGACATTTTTTATCAAATTGTTACATTGCATTATTGCATTACAGTATAACATTCTCATGCAATTGTGTAACTTTTATGTAACGGTTATATCACAATAATGTAACTTTTGTGTAACTGTTATTTAATATTCATTATATGATGATGGCATTGTTTTATTACGTTACTACATTGCATTATTAAACTGCAGTATTATTTTGCTATAAAATTATGTAACTTTTATGTCACAGTTGTATAAAAATTATGTAACTTGTGTATAACAGTTGTGTATATGTAACAGTTGTATAACTTACGTAAGAGTCATGTCACTTATATAACAGTTATATAAGTTAAATAACTGTTTTATACATTTTATATAACAATTGTGTAATTTTTATATTACAATTATGTGAGCTTATGTAACAGTTATGTGACGATTGTGTACATAACATTTATGCAACATTATTGTGGAAAGGATGTCAGAATAATTGACGATATATAATATGGTTATGTGATGGGTCTATAACAGTTATGTAACAGGTGTGGAACATTTTTGAAACAATTGTGTAACATTTATTCAGCAATTATGTGCATTTATGTAACAGTTATGTAACAATTTCGCGCCTTTCGCAAAATAATTATATAACAATTGTTTAAGTTTTATATAGAAATTATGAAAAAATCACGGAAAAGTTATGCAACGTTACGCGACAATTGTCTGAAAATATATGACGGTATGTCACAGTTATATAACAGGCCTATAACAATTATGTAACTTTCATATATATAACCATTTTGTAACAGTTACATGGCGATTGTGTAACTGTTATGTCACAGTTATATAACATTGATGTAGCTGTTATGTAAATTGTATGTAACAGTTATATAACAATAATGTAACTGTTATACAAGAATTATGTAACATTAATGTAACAGGTATATAACTTCCAGGTAACTATTATATAAGTTTATGTAACCGTTATGTAGCGATTATGCAACTATTATTTCCATAACATTAATGCAGGATCAATGTAACAATTATGCAACAATTATTTTACAATATATTTCGGCATATAACGATCATGTGACTACTGTTAACATTACATTAATATAACAATTATGCAACATTTATGCAACAGTGATATAACATTATATGACGGTATATTACGGTTATGCAGAAGGTCTGTAACCGTTATGAAACTCAAATATAACAGTCATATAACCATTTTGTATCTTTCATGTAAAAGTTATATAACAATTGTGTAACTTTTATATGAGAATTATGTAATGCTATATAACAATCATGTAAACCTATATAACATTTATGTAATAATTGTGCAAGATTAATGCAACAATGATGTAACAATATATGATGGTATATAACGGTTATGTAACAGGTCTATAACAGTTGTTCAAATTATATAACAGTCATATAATCATTTTGTATCTTTTATATAACAGTTATATAACAATTGTGCAACTTTTATATAATAATTATGTAATGCTATATAACAATCATGTAAACCTATATAACATTTATGTCATAATTGTGCAAGATTAATGCAACAATGATGTAACAATATATGATGGTATATAACGGTTATTTAACAGGTCTATAACAGTTGTTCAACTTATATAACAGTTATACAAGCTTATATTGACGCAGCATTTATGCAACATTATAGTCACATCAATGTAACGTTAGTGTACCATCAATGCAACATTATTATAACATTATTGTAATATTAATGTAACATTAATGTTAAATAATTTTAACATTGATGTAACATCATTGTAACATTCATGTAACATCATTGTAACATTCATGTAACAATAATGTAACAATAATGTAACAATAATGTAACATTTATATAACAATTATGTCACATTCATGCAACAATGATGTAACAATATATGACGGTATATAACCGTTATGTAACTTATATAACAGTTATGTTATCATTTTGTACATTTTATATCATGGATATATAACAATTACGTAACTTTAATGTAACAGTTACATAACATTTTGTATACCTGGTTTTTCTCCTATTTCAGGTAATCAGACGTTATCGGGACGAAACAGATGATGGTTCCATTGTCTGGGGATTCGAGAACGACGATGGATCTTACAAAGAGGAAGTTATCGGAATTGATTGCATAACTCGAGGAAAGTACGGATATATCGATCCCGATGGTCTTCGCCGCGAGTACACTTACGAGACTGGTAATAAATGTGAGGAGGAGGAACAGCAACAAGATGACATCTTGAACACTTTTGTAGACTATCAAGAAAACAAACTTGTTCTCCCTAGTGGAAAAACCATTGATTTGTCCAGCATGGGCAAAAAACAAGCGCGCAGACCTCAGTTCAATTACAGAAATTGAAATTTCTTTGCTCACTTTCGTTTTATCTAGCCAGGAGCTTTTTGTAAAAAATTCTAATTCTATTGTACGATTGTTGATCAAATTTCATTTACAGTTTTTTCTCAATTTTGATTCCTTTTATACTGTTTTGTATTTTGCTGAAAAAAATGATTTAATTTTAGAACTTTTTATCATTCCCAGTATAGTAGAGATACTCTCATTAATGCCATTTTTCATTTTTGCGGTGTTCGTTAAATTATCACTGCGATATCATTTTAAAAAATAGCAAACAAGAATTTTTGTGATAAAGTTGGCCCAATGATAATTAATACATCACCGAAATACATCTTCATCAATCATTCTCATTAACGTGCATTTAAGGTTATTTGTATTAATTGTGTGTAAATTATAAGTAATAAATTATAGTTGTCCTAAAAAAACTTTCACCAATTTTTAAAATCCTATAATAATAGAGCGACACCCGGATCCAGAGAGGAAACCGGGGGGTGGGTGGCAGGCAATTTTTTACGGAAGCAGGACGTTTAGGCGTGACCGTCTGGACACTGCAGTTTAGGCAAGACCGTTTGGACGCTGCTATTTAGGCGTTGGACGTGGGACATTTAGCTTTTAGGCGCGACCCTTTAGTCGCTGCCGTTTAGGCGCGGGACATTCAGACGCGGGACGTTAAGGAGCCGCCATTTAGACGCGACCGTTTGGATGCCGCCGTTTAGGCGCTGAATATTTAGACGCGGGACGTTTAGGTGCGACCATTTGGGCGCTGAACATTTAGACGCGGAAAGTTTAGACGTTGTTTGGGCACAGGGAGTTTAGGCGCGACCGTTTTGATGCTGCCGTTTAGGGGCATTCAGACGCGGGACGCTTAGGTGCGACCATTTGGACGCTGCCGTTTATGCCCTGAACATTTGGATGACGGAAGTTCAGACCTAGCCGTTTAGGCACAGGACATTTAGGCGCGATCGTTTGGATGCTGTCATTTTTAGGGGCATCTAGACGTGGGACGTTTAGGTGCGACCATTTTGACGCTGCCGTTTAGGCGCTGAACATTTAGACGCGGGAAATTTAGATCTAGCGGTTTGGATGCTGGCGTTTCGGGGCATTTAGATGCGGAGCGTTTAGGTGCGATCATTTGGACGCTGCCGTTTAGGCCTTGAACATTTGGACCCGGGACGTTTAGTCCCAGCCGTTTAAGCGCGACCGTTAATACTGCCGTTTACGGGCATTCAGACGCGGGACGTTTAGGTGCGACCATTTGGACGCTGCCGTTTATGCCCTGAACATTTGGATGCGAGAAGTTCAGACCTAAACGTTCAGGCACAGGACATTCAGGCATGACCGTTTGGATACTGCCGTTTTTAGGGGCATTCAGGCGCGGGACGTTTAGGTGCGATCATTTGGACGCTGCCGTTTAGGCCTTGAACATTTGGACGCGGGAAGTTCAGACCTAGCCGTTTAGGCGCGACCGTTTGGATGCTGCCGTTTAGGGGCATTTAGACGCGGGACGTTTAGGTGCGACCAGTTGGACGCTGCCGTTTAGGCGCTGAACATTTAGAAGCAGGAAGTTTCTACGATGCCGTTTAGGCACTGCACATTTAGACGTGGGACGCTTAGGCGCAGGGTTTGGAATTGCTCAAGCTTCAAAAAATAGTAAAATAGGAACCATACTTTTCTCAAAAAAGTAACCGGAAAGTAACAATAACGTAGCAAAAAAGTAACCAAAAAGAAGGATTTTTTTGCCAAAAAGACGAAGTTTCCACCCAGGGTGGCGATTCGGCTAACGATTTTAAATTCCTGGTCATTTCCTGGTTTTTCCCGGTCACGTTTTTCAAATTTCCTGGTCAACTAAAAGTAACATATTCATACTTGCCGCTAAACGCAAACATTTATTTTATTTCATGACGTTCATTCTAAACATCCTTTAACACAACTGAGCACAACATTGTAAGATAAATGATTTTTAAACAAATATTCAAATTTTGCTCTAAAAAATATCAATATTTAACAAATAATGGAATAATTAATCTTTTAGTTGGAAAAATTAATTTTCAACCAAAAAGTAACGGATTTTCAAGAAAATATTTCTATTTTCAAGCTAAGTGATGAATTTTTAAATAAAATGATGAATCTTTAACTGGAATAGTTTAATTTTAAACCAAAAAAGAAGAGTTTTCATCTAACACAATGAATCTTCAACTGAAAAAGTGGAATTTCCAACAACAACAAATTAATTTTTACTAATAAAAGATAAATTGTTAACCAAAACTTGAATAATTCAACTTTAAGATAAATAAATTCATTTTCAACCGAACAGATGAATTTTCAACTAAAACTATGGAATATTCAATTCAAATAAGTTAAAATTTCAGTTTAAAAAATTACTTCCCACAACAATGTTTGGCCAAAGAGATGAATTTTCAACTAAAAAAGATCATTTTTCAACCAAAAATTGAATAATTAAATCTTTAGTAAAAGAAAAAATTCGACCAAAGAGATAAATTTTAAATCAAATATTTTTCAATCAAATAGCTCAGATTTCAAGCAAAGAAATGAATTTTGAATTAAAATTATGAATCTCCAATACAAAAATTTATTTTTCACAAAAAAAGTTTAAATTTCAACCAAGTAATTTTATTTCCAACCTAGAAAATGAATTTTCAACTAAAATATTTTCAGTCAAAAATGGACATTCGAATTTTCAGTTGAAGGAATGAATTTTCAACTAAACTGATCAATTTTCGACTAAAATGATCAATCTTCATCTGAATTAGTTGAATTTCATACCAACTATGAAGATTAATTTTCTACAAAAAGGCGAATTTTTCACAAAGTACATAAATTTTCAAACAACTAGTTTAATTTCTAAAGGAAAAATATAAATTTTCAACCAAATAGTTAAATTTTTATCCAACTACTGAAATAGTTAAATTTTTAGTTTAAAATATTTATTTTCAATAAATTAGTTACATTTTCGAGAAAAAATGAATTTTTAATCAAAATGAGGAATTTTCAAACAAAAAAATCATTTCTGACAAAAGAGTTTAACTTTTAACCAAGTAGTAGAAAAAAATATAATAGTTGATACAAAAATAAAATAATTTTTGAATTTAAAATCAAAAACAGTAGAATTCATTTAAAAAAGACGATTTTTCAACAAAATAGGTAATTTTTCAACCACATTGTTGAATTTTTAAGCCAAGACGACCAATTTTCACAAAACAGTTGAATTTTCATCCAGTAAATATGGATTTTTGACAAAAAAGTTATCTGTCAACCAAATAGTTGAATTTTCTATGAAAACAGGGGAATCTTCAACCGAAAAAGACAAATTTTCAACAAATTAAGTACATTTCTAACCAAAATGATGAATTTTCAAATGAAAATAATGTATTTTAAAGCAAAAGAGTGATTTTCAATCAAGATGATTAATTTTCAACAAAAAAATACGAATTTTCAACTAAAATGATGAATTAAAAAAAAAATTGACAAAAAAATTTGATAGTTTTAATGATTTAATAATTTAAATAATTAATCATCTCTATTCCAATTTTTTAAATTGCATAGTTTCAAGCCTTTCAACTCAATTTTTTTTAACTTGAATTTGAAATCTTCAATATTTTTCAACATTTTCAAATGAAAAATATTTAATTTGCAATGTCTAGTTGGGACGACTGAAGAATCTTGAAAAATAAAAATCCGAAATAATCAAATTCCCGGCAAAAATTGGCCGAATTAAAAAATATTTCCGAATTTAAACCATTGGAGAAATTGTCTCTTTAATCAAAATTATTTATCGATTAAAAATACATTGATGAAATATTTTCGAAAATCCTCAAAAACTAAATTCCCGAAAAAGAAAACTTTTCGAAATAGAAAATTCCCGAAATTAAAAAATTGCAGAAATATAAAAATCCCGAATCGGAAAATTCCTGAACATTTTAGAATATTATATGATTTAAAAATTCCCGCAATTAAGAATTTTTTTAAAGAAATAATATTGATTTATTATGATTAATGTAAATAAATATTCAAACAACTATTTTTAAAAAATTTGAAAAAAATGCCTTCGATCAAAATATTCATAATAGAAAATTCCAGAAATTATAAAATGAGCCACAATATAAAATTCCCGAAAATTTATAACATTACAGAATTTTTAAATTCTCGATATAGAAAATTGCTCACAGAACATTGCAGAATTATCAAATTTCCGACATTAGAAAATACCCAAATTATGAAATTTCTGAATTTAAACAATAAAATTTTTTTTTCAATTAATATTATTTTTTTATTAAAAACACAATAATGAAATATTATTTTGATGGATAGAATTTTTTTTAAATATTCAATGTAATGCAAAAAATATTATTTTTATCTTCAATTAAAAGAATAATTTACAAAAAAATTTGAACGTTAAAAAAATGTTTATTTAACAAAATATTTTAGTTCCTGAAAAATAAAATTTTCGAACTTCAAAATTCCAGAACAGTAACAATTATAAAATAAAATTCAATAAAATTCCTGAATTTTAAACTTTAGAATCTTTTGAAATCCTTTGCAATTTTTTTGTGATCCAGAAATTTTTTTGAAATTTTTAAATATTTTTTAAACATGGGAATCTTTTAAAATATCCTACGATCTTAGAAATTCTATAAAATCTTTGGATATACCTTCAAATATTTCAAAATCTTTAAAATTCATCAATTCTTGTAAAAAAATTCTTTAATATCCATTAAAATATTATAAAATCCCGTGAAATTAGATTAAATCTAATATTTCCTGAAATCCTATTAAATCCTGTTAAATTTTGAACAAAATAATTAAATCTTCAACAATAACAAAATGATTATGAACAAAGAAGTTCAACTTTTAACCAAATAGTTAAATTTTCAATAAAAAAATTAATTCTCAACGTAACAAAAAAAAATTGATACTTCAACTAAAAGATTCCAATTTTGAATGGAAACAGTCTAATTTAACCGAAAAATGAATTTTCAACAAAAGAGGTAAATTTTCAACCAGAAAAGATTTTTTCAGTCGATGAAGAAAAAACATTGCAACCAAATAATTTTATTTCTGGGCGAAAAAGGCGAATTCTTCAGACAACAGTTAAATTTTCAACCCGAAAATATGAATTCTCAAACAAAAAGTTAATTTTCAAACAAATAATTGAATTTTCTACGAAAATAATAGAATTTTCAACCCAAAAAGACGACTTTTCAACAAAACTATCAATTTTCAAAAAAAAAATTGAATTATTAAATTTGTAATTAAAAAATTGATCTTCAAATAAAAATAAAAAAGAATTTTCAACAAAATAGTTCAATTTTCAAACACTTCAACTTCACTTTCAACTAATAAAATGAATTTTTAATAAAGTTATTCAACTATCAACTAAGCCGTTAAATTTTCAATTCAATATATTAATTTTCTATTTATAAGAACTAATTTACAAAAAAAAAATACATAAATTTTCAACCAATAATGGAATAGTTAATTCTTGTGAATCAACATTTCTTAAAATTTTTATTTATGTTTTAATAAAAATATATTTTTAATATTGATATTAAATTTTATCCTTAAAAATTTGTTAACAAATTATTTATTTATATTTTTATAAAACTATTTATAAATTTTGTTTAATGAATTCAATTGATTTATTGAAAAAATAGATATTATCAATTATGAATAACATACAATATCTGAAATTTATTTTTAAATAATCTAATAATATTATTAAATTAAATTTTATTGATTGATTTTATTGATTTCGAAAAATTTTATTTTATCAACAAAACATTTAATTAATCCTGATACAAAATTAACTTTTCTTCAACAATATTTTTATATAAAAATTTCTTCTGGACTTTACTCCACTCGTTACACAATATACTAATTAATATAATTATTTTATATTTATTACTTAAGATTTTAATAATTTTTAAATTTTGTAAATTAAAACGTTTAATATAATTATTCATATTTTAAAATTTGTATCACTTCGTTACGACTTATTTAATTTATCGAACTATTAATAAAATAAAATACAAATTTAATAATATATTTTAATTTTTAATTTATTATAATTAAATTGACGAGTGATGTATACATATTTTAATATTAATTTTCATCAAATAAATTATAAAATAAAAATATAATTTTTAATGTATTCAAATTTATTATTACTCATTTAAAAATTTCTTATAAACTAATAACATAATTATCTGAATTATTATTTATTTTTAATATTAAAAAAATTCATTCATCTTGTATTATCAAATTAAATAATAAATTCTTTTAAATAAATTAAAATTCCGTCAAATTTGTTTATATCATTATTAAAATTTGGACGACAGAACAATACCCAAAAATAAAATTCTCCAAACTGTAAAATTTCCGAGTTAAAAACATAAAAATCCTAAATGGGAAAATTACCAAATAGTTTATAATATTACCGAATTGGGAAATTCCAGAAAAATGAAATAAATTTTTTTTGTTTGCCAATAAATAAAATTACCAACTTTGAAAATTCTCGAAATGAAACTGCCGAATTATAAAATATAAAAACTAGATAATTCCTGAATTTAAATAATTAAAAAAATATTTTTCTTCAATAATTAATAATTTATTAAAAATACAATAATGAAATAATTGTGTCAGAACATTTTTTTGTGTTTAAAGTTTTTTAAAATTATTGCTTGAATTTAAAATAATTCTGTAAAAATAAAATAAAAAAAAAATTTTAAACACTCGCCTCAAAGGAAATAAGAATTTTCCCTAAATTTTCTCAATACCTAATAACATTTTTCCAAACAAACTTTGCAGAATTCAATTCAGCACTGATTTATCTCAAAATTTCTTTTTTTTCTAAATTAAAAATTCTAATTTTGAGCATTTTTTTTGTAATTTTTTCAGAATATAATTCTAAAAATCTATAATTTATGCATTCATTATATAAAATTAATTAAATTTTTAAACAAAATTTTTCACCCAGAAATATATTTTTTCAATTATTATTATTTTAAATTCAAACAATGAAAAAACATTTTCCTTGACAACGTTTGATTGCTACATTTTTATTCAATAAATAATATTTATTGAAGGACCAATTTTTTTTAATTGTTTAAATTCGGAAACTCTCTAGTTTGGAAATTTTATTATTCGACAATTTTCTTTCAGCAGTTTTCAAATTCGGTAATATTATGAACTCTCGGGAATTTTATTTTTCGAGATTTTTTAGTCGTTCCTAAAAATTTACTATATTAATATGTAATTAATTTTATTTTTGAATAATATCGTATCTAATCCTAGTGTTTTTTATTTTATTAAATTTTATTATTAAAATATTTATTATAAATTAAAATTATTAATTACTAATCAATTTATTTATGTAATTGATTAATATTAATAAATTTAATTGTTTATAAAAAGTTTATTCGCTAATGCTGGTACTTTTTTAATTTATAAAATAAAATTTTACAATTTAAAAATCTCTTTTACACATATTAAATTTAATTACTAATAATTAATTTTGTAGAAAATGCCGGCGATTATTAACAATGAATTAAACAATTAAATTTTGTTCAAAATTCTTAAAATCTTTTGAAATAATATTAAATCCCAGTCAGCATCTGTCAATATGGCGTGAAAAAATTATTATATAAAATAAGATTTTATTCTTTTTGATTATCATCCTTCTTTCAAATAGGTATTAGCATTTTTAAATAATTTTTATCTATTTCCTAGTGAAAAAGACAAAAATTAAAGTAAGTCCGAGCCATGAATGTCATAGAAATCTACTGCGCAGCCATAAATGCCACAGAAGCCTACTGCGCATCTCTTAAAACTTCCGGGTATTTATAGCTGCGCAGTAGACTTCTGTGAGATTTATGGCTGCGCAGTAGATTTCTATGGCATTTAAGACTACGTAGTAAATCCTGAGAAAACTCTGATGGCTTGCTTTCTTCAAAAGTTAGGGTAATAATTGATGGAAATTAATTTAAATAAATATACACACATAAATAGATATCTATGAAAGTTTTATTTACAATTCTAAGTATGATTCAATATAAATCTCGCAGGCTCTTCAAATTTGCAATTGTTTGATTAAGTTAATGATAATGTTTAACAAAAAGAGGACACTGATGAAACACACATTCACAAATTTATTTAATTGTGCTAAATACAATCACGAGGAGCGAAAATCCGCTTCGAAATTTTGTACTCTTTCCAATTATTTATCAATTAATTAATTAACTCTATCCCAACTAAAATATAAATTTTACAATTTCGAACATTGTAAAAATTGCAAAAATATATCAAACACTCTACGTGAACAATCAAATAAATATTAACAGAAACTCTTGATAGATATAAGCTAGAAAGTATCAAATTATAAATGGATGTTTGTGCAATTTGCGAAAATGGTAAGATTTTTCATTTCTCCGGTAGTCAAAATTCTAATTTTTTTAAGTCAGCGACTACGGAAGCGTTTACTGAAAAATGAAAGCTATTCATGTTTCGGTGATGGAAAAACGGCGTAACTGTATAAATTATTAATTAACAAAGTCCTTCTATATATTCACACTCTGTTTAGAAAAGTCTGCACCTGTGGAGTTGAAAGCAACGATGCTACTCGACCCTCTTCAGGACGAATTTATCAAATAAATCACATTAAGTTGACTTGCAGATACCTCAGTCGTCAGAGCCTGCAGATCTCTTAGCGGTTCGCTGTCTTGGGCTTTGCTTTGGGCTCTTCTTTGATTTGTCGACTGCAAAACAGAAAAAAAACAACGGTCAATATACTTTTCTGTCATTTTGATTTCACTGCGCAGCCATAAATGTCACATGGAGCTACTGCGCAGCTATAAATACCCAGTCGTCTAAATAGCTGCGCAGTAGACTTCTGTAGAATTTACGGCTGCGCAGAAGATTTCTATGGCATTTATGGCCCGGAACGATTAGAAAAAAGTCTTATAAAATTAATTAATTAATTTTTCACGAAAGAAGGTTAATAAAATCTTTTAAATTAAATTAATATAGATACAATATTGAATTCAATATGAAACGCTTTAAATTCATAATATTTAAAATCGGAATATATTGCACTTTCAACAAAGTACTTGAATTTTCAACCAAAAGAGACGACTTTTTAACCAAAGTTTTCAAGTTAAATAGTCGATTGGTTTAGAAAACAGTTGACTTTTAAAACTGACTTCACCCAAACAGTTGAATTTTCAAACCAAAAAGGTGGTTTTTTAAAAAGATAATTTCCAACAAAAAAAAAAGATGAATTTAAAATCAAATAGTTGAATTTCCAATCAAAAGAAACAACTTTTCAAGAAAAAAGTTAATTTTTAACCAATAAAGATGAATTTTCAACTAAAAAAAGAATACTTTTCTATCACAAAAGCTGAATTTTTAAGCAAACACAAAATTAGAAGATATGTGAATTATCACCCGGAAAAGTTGAATTTTCAACCAAAAGGGACGAATTTTTAATCAAATAGTTGAATCTTCATGCCTACATTTTTGCCAGATTCATCCCAGATATTTAGAAGTTTTAGATTTTATGAAAAGATTCGAAAATAATTTCAATCGTGAAAAGATTACAAAAAATTTGAAACAATATGCAGATTTTTGAAGATTTGGAAAAAAAGAAGCTTTTGATTGAAAGGTTTCAAGAGTTTCAATAATCAATTTTCTTATGATTCCTGGGAAAATTTCAAATGATTTTTTATTTTGAACATTTAAAATATTTTTTTATTGAAATATTAACAAATAGATTTTTCCTTGTGAATTCATCTTTTCTGGTTAAAAATTGAACTATTCGGTTTGAAATTAACTTTTAGAAAAATAAATAAAATTTTTATAATTAAACTATTTTGTTGAAAATTAATCTATTTTGGTTAAGGATTCAACAGTTTTGTTGAAAATGTAACTTTTTCTGAACACTGACGTATTTCGTTGAAAATTTGTGCTTTTTGGATGAATTCAAATGTTTTTGATTGAAAATTAAAATCTTTTTTTGATTGAATTATCAAATTTCAGTTCAAAACTCAACTATATGGTTTTAAAGAAACTTTTTCGTTGAAAATTCATATTTTTGGCTGCAAAGTTCAACTTTTTTGTAGAAAATTCGTCTTTTTGGCTTGAATATTCAACAATTTAGTTGAAAATCAACAATTTGTTTGAAAATTCATATTTTGGGTTAAAAATTCATACTTTTTGTTACAAATTCAACTATTTGTTTGAAAATTAAACTTTTTTGTTTCAATTAACTATTTTGTTGAAAATTCATTTTTGTGCTTGAAAATTCAACAGTTTGGTTAAAAACCAACAATTTGTTTAAAAATTTATATTTTAGGTTGAAAATTCAACAATTTTGGTAAAAAATTCCAGTATTTGTTTTAAATTTAAACTGTTTTCTTTTAATTAAACTATTTGTTTTAAAATTCATATGTTTGGTTGAAAATTCTACTATTTGTTTAAAAATTAAACTTTTTTGTTTAAATTAACTAATTTGTTAAAAATTCATTTTTGTGCTTAAAAATTCAACAGTTTGGTTAAAAATCAACAATTTGTTTAAAAGTGTATATTTTAGGTTGAAAATTCAACAATTTTGGTAAAAAATTCCAGTATTTCTTTTTAATTTAAACTGTTTTCTTTTAATTCAACTATTTGTTTTAAAATTCATATTTTTGGTTGAAAATTCTATTTGTTTAAAAATTAAACTTTTTTAAAATTAAACTATTTTTTTTAAATTCATTTTTGTGCTTGCTTGAAAATTCATATTTTTGGTTGAAAATTCAACTATTTATTTAAAAATTATACTTTTTTATTTAAATTTAACTATTTTCTTGAAAATTCTTTTTTGTGCTTAAAAATTCAACAATTAGGTTAAAAATCAACAATTTGTTTGAAAATTCATATTATAGGTTGAAAATTCTATTTGTGTAAAAATTAAACTTTTTTTAAATTACACTATCTTATTGAAAACTCATATTTTTGGTTGAAAATTCGACTATTTGTTGAAAAAAAATTTTTATTAAACTATTTTGTTGAAACTTCATTTTTGTGCTTTAAAATTTAACCATTTTGGTAGAAAATTCAAGTTTTTGTTTAAAATTTAAACAATTTTTTAAAAATTAAAATATTTGTTTAAAACTCATATTTTTTGTTGAAAATTCGACCATTTGTTAAATTTTTTTTTAATTAAACTATTTTGTTGAAAATTCATTTTTGTGCTTGAAAATTCCACAATTTAGTTGAAAATCAACAATTTGTTTGAAAATTCATATTTTAGTTTAAAAATTCAACAACTTTGGTAGAAAATTGAAGTATTTGTTTAAAAATTTAACTCCTTTTTTTAAATTAAACTACTTGGATGAGAATTCATTTTTGTGCTTGAAAATTCAACAATTTGATTATAAATTAAACAATTTAGGTAGAAAATTCAAGTATTTCTTAAAAATTTAAACTTTTTTTTTTTAATTAAACTATTTGTTTAAAATTCATATTTTTGATTGAAAATTCGACTATTTGTTAAATTTTTTTTTTTTAATTAAACTATTTTGTTGAAAATTCATTTTTGTGCTTTAAAATTCGACAATTTTTATAGAAAATTCAAGTATTGGTTTAAACTTTAAACTGTTTTTTTTTTTAAATTAAAATTCATATTTTTGGCTGAAAATTCGACTATTTGTCAAATTTTTTTTTAAATTAAACTATTTTGTTGAAAATTCATTTTTGTGCTTGAAAATTCAACAATTTAGTTGAAAATCAACAATTTGCTTTGGAAAATCATATTTTAGTTTTAAAATTCAACAATTTTGGTAGAAAATTTAAGTATTTCTTTAAAAATTAAACACCTTTTTTTAAATTAAACTACTTGGTTGAAAATGCATTTTGTATTGAAATATCAATTTTGCATTCCATTTCTCGTTGTGACTTCACTTTTTTTGGTTGAAATTTGTCAAGAAATCTGAGTAAATTATATTCATATAACTTTGAAAACAAATAAACTTAAAAAAATAGTTATAAGAAATGTTCATTTTTTATTAATTTTTTTTTGAAACTTGAAGGCAAAAATTTTCCTAGAAGAAAAATCCAAAATCGGTCAATAATTGACTTCTGCAAATTATTTTGTACCTCGTTTTTTAAAATTTTCCCCCTCCTTGGAGCGCCCCCCGCGGCGTGGCAACTTACAGTTGCGCAGTAGAGATATATGGGCACTTACAGCTGCGCAGTAGAATTCTATGACATTTATAGTTGCGCAGTAAATATCTGTCGCAATTATAGCTGCGCAGTAGGCATATATCGCACTTAAATCTGCGCAGTAAATTTCTATGGCACTTATAACTGCGTAGTAAATTTCTATGGCACTTATAACTGCGCACTAGTTCCCTACAACTTTTTCAGATACTCGTAAGCCCAGAAAAGTAATTTTGCATCAACTATTCAACTTACATAATCTGAGAGTTTCCTCAGGCACCCAGCTGTAGTCGATATTGTTAGGATTCGAAGTTCCCATCTCAACTGGAGCCTTGCGCGAAGAGGAAGATCTCGATTTTCTGCCAAAGGACGAAAGCAATTGCTGGCCACCAACTAGCGTAAGAACCACACAAGCCGCAAGGAAAACATAAAGGAATACAGTCTCTCCATCGAGTCCCTCGTCCAATTCAATAATCTGCACCGTTTCGTTATAAACAGCCTCGCTGAAAGCGTTGCCACTCTACAAGAAAATAAAAAGTTCAAATGAGGAATTTTACTTGAAAAAAACAAAAAAAAAGAGAAGATTTTACACTTGTTTTTAAATCAACAACTTACAGCATCTCTGTAATTCAAGTTAACATTCAGTCCAAAAGGCCTTCCAGCAAAAGTCTCGGATGGCACGAACGAGTAAGCGAGAGTCGCTTCATGATCGGGTTTCACGACTTTGTTGTAGGCGACCGTTGAGAAATTTTGAATGAAAAAATTGAAATCCATGGGATAACGGAAAGAGGTCTCTACGGTTTCGACAACGAAATCATTCTCGCCTTTGTTCGTGAAGCCAATCAGAAATTCAACAGGGACACCTCCTGGCAATTCTGAAAATTGAGGAAAATTCACTTTAGTTTTCAAGCAAAATTTCCAGTTTTCTAACCTAATAATTTAAAAGTCATAAAAATGAACTTCAATGTTTATTATCGTGTTATTCTTTAGTTTATAAATTATCAGAATTCCTATTTGCCCTATTCAGTTTTTTCCTAATTCCCTCTTTTCCTTCTTTTCCACTTAAATTCGAACTAAATTAATAGAATACAATTGAAAATTCAAACTATTTTTTGTTGACATTTTTTTTCGGTGGAAAAGTCTACTATTAAATTTTTGGTAACGAGTTCATTATTTTAGCTTAAAAATTTGTATTATTTTGTTGGAAATTCAATAATTTCGTTTAAAAACATACTTTTTGGTTAAAAATTCAACTTTTTTGTTAAAAATTGGTCTTTCTGGCATGAAAATTCAATAATTTGATTGCAATTTTTTTCCTTCTTGACTAAAGAATTTTTTTTAGTAGAAAATTAAACTATTTCGTTGAAAATTCACCTTTTTGGTTTTAAAATTTATCTTAATCTGTAGAAATTTTACATTTTTGACTCGAAAATTTAACAACTTGTTAAAATATTTATGTATTTGGTTTAAAATTTTTGTATTTTGTTGAAAATTCGCCTTTTGGTAGCGAATCCATTTTTTGGTTAAATAAATAGTATTTTGTTGAAAATTTACTTTTGTTGGTTAAATTAAACTTTTTTAAAGTTTTAATTACAATATTTTTTTGTTAAAACATAAACTATTAACTTTTTCATTGAAGATTCATCTTTTTAGGTTGAAAATTCAACTCCTTGGTTGAAAGTTGAACTACTTTCTTTTTTTAACTGATTTTTTAAATGAAAATTCAAATATTTTTGTGAAAGTTCACTTTTTTGTTGAAAATTCATATTCTCGGGTTAAAAATTCAACAAATTTTTGTAGAAAATTACTCTTTTTGGCTTTAAAATTCAAAAATTTGTTACAAAATTCAACTTTTTGGCACAAGATTGAACTGTTTCTTAGAAAATTAGTTTTTTAAACTCAAAATTAGTTCTTTTTTTTATTGAAAATTAAGTTTTTTTATTGAAAATTAATTCTCCCTAATGACAATTTAACTACTATCTATATTTGTTGTTCAAAATGGATGTTTTTTATTTTAAATATACAAATATTTAGTTAACAAATTTTATAAAAGAAGAAAATATTTTTAAAAATACTCAAATAAAATTTGGTCTAACATCACATCCATTGTTCAAACCATTTAGTTAAAAATATATGTAATTTGTTGAAAATTCAACTATTTGGTTACAAAATTACCTTTTTTGTTAAAAATTCGTCTTTTCTTGCAAAAAATTAATCTGCTTGGTTAAAAATTCAACTCATTGCTTAAAAATGTATGTCTTTTCTTGAAAATTCATCTTTTTTGGTAGAAAATTAAAACACAATATTTGTGAATTATTACGTATTCGTTTGAAATCATTGAAATATTTGAAATCGTTTGTAATCTTTGAAATGTTTTGAAATCTTTGAAATCTGATGTACTGTACTCTTTTTGAAATCTTTGGAATTCTTGTATTCTTCTGAAATCTTTATGAAATCTGAAATTGAATTAACATCGAAATTTTCAACTAATAATTTTAAAAATTTGTAAGTTAAATATCACAAAAAATGTATACTTTATCATTTTATATTAGCGGAGACGAAATAAAAAACTTATATAATTATTCAAAATATTAAAGCCTGTTCATCGCAATCTATAAAATAATTGGTAAAGTTTACAAAAAATGGCTAGAAATCTCTTCATTTATTTTGTAATTAGTAAAAGATAAATTATATCTTAATAAATAAAAAAAAAACCAGTAGCAAGATTTTTTTTAAGCGAGATGTTTCTTCCATAATAGACTAAAAGATTTTAAATAACCAGTGTTGGGTAAGTTACTTTTTTGAGTAACATTTGGACTTTGTACCAAAATACTTACATTTTTTACAAAATACATTAATTTTCAACCAAATGGTGGAATTTTTGTACCAAAATAATCATTTTTATAAAAAAATTAAGTTGAACTATCATTTTTAAACCCAAGAGACTAATTTTCAAACAAAGAAAACAGTTCAATTTCCAACAAAAAAGTGAATTTTCAACCAAACAGTTGAATTTTTAGCATTTTTAAATCAAAAACACAAATTTTATACAAAAGATTTAAATTCCCGACAAAAAAAAATAATTTTTAACCAAATTTGGACTTTCTGCCAAAATACTTAAATTTTTAACAAAATACATCAATTTTTAACCAAATAGTTGAATTTTCATAAAAAAAAATTAATTTTCATCAAAAAGGATAATTTTCAATCAAATAGATGAATTTTCTAGCAAAATATTTGAATTTTCCACCCTCCGAAAAAAATACGAATTTGAAAGAAAATAGTTAAATTTTCAACTAAAGATGAATTTTCGTCTGAAATAATAAATCTTTAATCTAATAACTGAATTTTAAACAGATTAGGTGAAGTTTTAAACAAGTAGTTACTTTAAAAAATATTTTACCAGAAGAGATGAATTTCCCAACTAAAATCAACATTTTTCAAAACAGGAAAAGTGTTGAACTTTCAACAAAAATGTTCGTTATTTTCCAACCAACTAGTTGAACTTTCTACCGAAATAGTTGAATTCACAGTTAAATTCAACAAAAAATGACAAAGTTTCAACAAAATAGCTGAATCGTCAACCAAATCAGATTAACATTCTATCAAAACAGTTGAATTTTCAACCAAAATAAATTATATTATTTTACCAAAAGAGATCAATTTTGAAAGAATATTCAACAAAACAGAAGTTACTTTTACACAAAATAAAATAGTTCAATTTTTAACAAAATGCATAGATTTACAACCAAAATATATGAATTCTCAACGAAAAATATAATAGCTGATATCATTTCAACCAACAAATACTTAATTTGAAATAAATCACCGTTGCATTTAACAAAAAAATATGAATTTTCAAGAAAATAGCTGATTCCTCAACTAAAAAAGATTAATTTTCTACCCATAACTGACCCATAAACATTTCTTAATAGGAGACAGTAAAGAAAAAACACAAAATAAGATCAAAGTAATTAAAATTAAAGTTCCAAGTTACTGCAAAAATCGTAACCAAGTTACATTGCAAGTTACTTTTTCAAAAAGTAACCAAGTTACCCTGAAAGTTAAAATAATGTAACTTTTCAGTAACTTAGTCCCTTGTAACAATTTACTACACAACTCTGGAAAAAACTGTTTCAAAAGAAACAAAAAAATTGATAAAAGGTTATCTTTTTAGTTATAAATTTTATTATTTGATTGAAAATCTAATAATTTTCTTAAAAAGACATTTTTTTGCAAATTCAACTGTTTTGTTAAAAATTCGTCTTTTTGGGTTGAAAATTCAACTCATTTCGTACAATATTAACCTTTTGTTTCAAATTCACATTTTGTTGCTGACAAGTCAACTGAAATATTTTATGGATGAAAAATATTTTTTCTGAAAATGTGTCTTTTTAATTTAAAAGTTCATCTCTTTTTAGTAGAAATATTGCTTCTTTCTCGGACAAAAATGCGACTGTTTTGTTAAAAATTCAACTATCTCATATAAAATTTACTTTTTGTTTAAAATTTTTATTTTTCTGTAGGAAAGTCTATTGAAATCCTTTTGGATGAAAATTCAACTTTTTTTTTAATTTTTTTTTTTTTTAATTAAAAATGCATCTGTTTTAAGAGAAATTTCATCTTTCTTTGATAAAAATGCAACTGTTTGGTTAAAAATATAAATATTTTGTTAAAACGTCATACTTTTGGTTGAAAATTTCACTGTTTTGTTGGAAATTTTATTATTTCGCAGAAAATTTACTTTCAGGTTTCAAATTCATAGTTTGGTGTTAAAAAATGAGCTGAAAGCGTTTCTGGATGAAAGTTCAACTTAAAAAAATGCCTTTTTTTAAATTAAAAATGTATCTGTTTTAGTACAAATTTCATCTTTCTTGGATAAAAATTCAACTATTTGGTAGAGAACTCAGCCATTTCGTTAAAAAATCATCCCTTTTGGTTGAAAAAATTCGTGTTTTTTGGATGAAAAATTCAATTTTGTTCGTAGAAACTTATTTTTGGTTAAAAAATTCATACTTTGATCTTGAAAAGTCAACTAGAATCTTTTCTGTATAAAAATTCAACTATTTTTTCAAAATTTGTTTTCTATTTAAATAAAGGTTCATCTGTTTTAAGAGAAATTCCATCTTTTTTGAATAAATATGCAACTATTGGGTAGAGAATTCAACAATTTTGTTAAAATATCTTTTTGGATTGAAAATTCAATTTTTTATCGTAGAAACTTATTACTTGGTTAAAAATTCATATTTTGATCGTGAAAAGTCAACTGAAATCTTTTTTAACAGAAAATTCAACTATTTCATTTGAAAGATTTAGTTAAATCACTTTTTTAAGAAATCATTTTTTTTAAGAGTTATATTTTTAGTTGAAAATTCATCTCTTTGGTTGAAAGTATAACTATTTTCTTGAAAATTAATCTTTTTAAATTGAAAATTCAACTACTTGGGTAATTTTTTTAAGATTGATCTTTTTTAGTTGAAATTCTCCTTTTTTGGTAAAAAAAAATAATTTTCTTGGTTTAAAATTTCATTTTTGTTGGGCAAAAATGCATCAGTTTTGTAGAAAAATAATTTTTTGCTAAAATCACATTTTTTATTTGTAAATTCAATTTTTGTAGAAAATTCGTCTTTTGACTTGAAGGTTCAACAATTTAGGTAAAATTTTCTTTCTTTGGTGAAAAATCTCTATTTGTTGAAATTTCGTTTTTTTGGATTTAAAAAACTTTTTTTTGTATAAATGTCATGATTTTTTATTAAAATCTAAACTATGACACTTTTTGTTGGGAATTTATATTTTTAGGTTGAATATTCAACTATTATGTTAAAATTTTAATTATTTTGTTGAAAATTCAAGTATTTTGTTAAAAAGCCATCTTTTATAGTAGAAAAGACATTTTTTTGTTTAAAATAAATTAATAAATCGGAAATTTTTTATTTGTATCTGAAATACTGTATTATTCCGTTTAAAAAAGATTCTATATTAGAACTTATTAATCAGGGTGTCTAGTGTTTCATCAAACAAAAATTCAAGGTCTTTTCCAGGTTTTCCAGGACAGAAATATACATTTTTCCAAGTACTTTTTTACAGTAAAAAAATAATCCTTTCCACGAAACATAGCTGTTTATAATTTAGCGACCTACAAAGATGAATTTTCAACTGAATAATCGAATTTTAAACAGAAAAGATTAAACTTCTACTAAAAACAGTTGCATTTCCAACGAAATAATTGCATTTTTTGGAAGACAGTTTAATTCTTAACAAAAACGGTGAATTTTAAATGCAAAAGGACGAATAGTTAAATTTTCAGCAAAAAAAAAAATTTTAATGCAAAAAAATCATTTTTGACAGAATAGTTCAATTTTCAACAAATAAAATTAGATTTTAACAAAGTAGTTCTACGTTCAACCAAAAGGTTGAATTTTAAACCCAAAAAGGTTAATTTTTAATTAAAAATTTAATAGTTGAATTTTCGACTAAAAACGATCGATCTTCAACCTAAAATGGAATAGAAGAATTTTCAATTCAAAAAATTAATTACCAGACAAAAATAAAGTTTTTCCAATAAAATAGTTCAATTTTCAGCCAATAAGATGATTTTTTATTAAAGTTTTTTTAGATTCCAACAAAGTAATTACATTTTCAATTAAGAGAACAAATTTCCTAATCAAAAAAAGAGATGAATTTACAACAACAACAAAAAAACGAATTTTCAATAAAATAGTTAAATTTTTAACTCTTAACCAAATAGTTTAACTTTTAACCTACAAAGATGAATTCTTAACCAAAACTATGAATTTTCAACAAAGAAAATTAATTTTCTACCAAAACTATGAATTTTCAACAAAGAAAATTAATTTTCTACCAAAAAAGACAAATTTTCAACAAAATACACCAATTTACAGACAAATAATTTAATTTTTAAGTAAAAATGATTAATTTCCAGTAAAATAGATTTAAACTAAATAGCTGAATTTTGAACCGAAGAGAGGAATTTTCAACTAAAATCATGAATCTGCCATTCTGCAACCAAGGATTGAATGTTTAATAAAGTAGGTCAATTTTTACCAAAAAAAGATACAAAATTTCTACAATTAGTTGAATTTTCAATTTGAAATTATTAATTTTCTACCAAAGAGACGAATTTTCAACAAATAAAGATTTTTCAGCCAAGACAAGAAAAAATGTCAAAGAAATTGTTGAACATTCAATCCAAAAGACAAAATTTTCCACCAGAAAATATTCATTTTTAACCAAAAAGTTCATTTTTAACCAAAAAATTGCAGTTTTAATCAAAAGAGAGCAAATTTCCACAAACAGGATTAGTTTTCTACCAATAAAGACCAATTTTTGACTTAAAAAAGAGATTGAATTTCAGCAAAAAAAAATGAGAAAGTTACATTTGTAGGTTAACAAATTATTTTTAAATGAAAAAAAGAATTTTCAGCAAAATATTTAAATTTTCAATCAAAGAGATCAACCCTCAAAAAAATAAATTTTTAACAAAGTGGTGCAAGTTTTACCCAAGTGATTGAATTTTCAATTTCAAAAATATCAATTTTCAGCCAAAAATAGTTACGTTTTTAGTTTAAAAATGATTCTTCCACAAAAAAAAAGGCATTTTCAACAAAAAAGATTAATTTATAGATTAATTTTAAGATAGTAGTCCATTGTTAAAAAGGTTTTTTTTTCGTTCAGAAGAGACAAAGTTTAAAAAACTATTTTTACTTTAAAAGAACCAAAATTTCCGAACAATAAGCAAAAAATTCAAGGACTTTTCCAGGTTTTTTCCAGGTAAAAGCGAATTTCTAGGACCTTTCCAGGTTTTCAAGGATTTCCAGGACACTAGACACCCTGCTAATGTTCTAGTAAATAATAAAAAGTTTACCAAGAGTATTGAGCGAATTATGGATAGGTTCTATGAATAAAATTGTCGTGTCCACGTCCTTAGATGCTGTCACTGTTTCTTCTTCCGGCTCCTCTTCAGTTGTGACTGCACCATCCTCTCCTTCAACGTCAACCAGGTCATCAGCTGCTTCTTCCTCTTGAGCGTAAGCCAATCCCGATCCTGAAAAAAAAATATGTTATAGAATATTATATTTTTAAATGTACCTAATTTTTAATTTAAAGCCTTACATTATAAATTAAGGCTGTCTACTAATTCCACTAATTTTTGTGATTAAAAAAAATTTTTCTCTTTTATTACGACAGTTTCATTATAATTAAATGTGTTTATAACATAGCTAATGTAAAATACACTTAGTAGTAGAAAAAATAATATTTTTTTAATAATTTTAATAATTAATCCATAATCAATCGCGAATACCAAAGAAATTAAAAATAGATCCTTATTTATCGTTCAAAATCTTTAAAAATCTACATTTTGTTAAGAATTTCTTGAAATCCTTACAAGTTTTAAATTATTTTTCAATCTTTTCTAAACTTTTCAAAGTTGCAAAATTTTGCTTTAAAAAATCTTTTATATTCTTTTTAAAAAACTTTAAGAAATCATTTTGCTTTGAAATCTTTTTCAAGTTTCGATTAGAATTCATTTTTCACAATAAAAAATCATGAAATTCTCCCATGAATCTTAAGAACTTTTTCATTTTCTTGAAACCCTTCAAAATTCTTAAAACGCTTCTAAATTTGGTTTCGAAACCTTCAAACATCCCAATTTTGTTTTTACTTTTTTTAAACCTTTTAAACTTTTTAATTATTCTTGAAAAATTACGATTTATTTTGAATTCCTCCAAAAAAGACGACTCTCCAAAAAAATAATTGAATTTTCAATCCAAAACCCTGAATTTTCAACAACAAAAAATCATTTTCAACCAAGTAATTTAATTTTCTACTGAAAAGATGGATTTAAAATTAAGAACATTAATTTTCTACCAAAAAAGACGAATTTTATGCAAAATAGTTCAATTTTGAACCAAAAGAAAAAACTAATTTTTAGCAAATTACAGCTGAATTCAACCAGAAAATACACATTTTCAACAAAATAGTATACTTCCTAATAAATTGTAAAATCTTTCAAAATAAACAAATTTTCTTTAAAAATTTATTTTTCAAAATAGAAAATCATTTACAATTTTCCTAGAAATTTTACGAAAGTTTTTTTTGTTTTCTTGAAATCTTAAAAAGCTTAAAAATTTTTTTTTAAATCTTACATTTTATTTTAAATTTTTTGAAATATTTTTAAAATTTAAATCATTATTTTTTAATCCTTTAAAACTTCTAAATCTCTTTTAAAATTATATTTGTCCTAAAATTAAATAAAAGTAAATAGAAAAATTGCCTTAAAACTTGGTTAAAATTCAACTTTTTTGTTGATTATTCATAATTTCGAATTGAAAATTCATCTGTTTTGTGGAAAATACACCTTTTTGTCAAAAAATTTAACAATTTGGTTGAATTTTTTTTCCTTTATAACTAGAAAATCTTTTTTTCCTTAAAATTCGTCTTTTTGGTTTGAAAGTTCATCTCTTTTGGTAGAAATCAACTGTTGAGAATTGGCATTTTTAGGTTTAAAATTTAAGTATTTTTATAAAATACAACTATTTATCTGAAACCTTAAACTATTTCAAAACTATTTTGATGAAAATTCTTGTTTTTTGAGTGAATTTAATTGCTTTTTATTTCAAATTAAAAAACGAATTATTAACAAAATAGTAAAATTTTCAACCAAAAATTATACTCTCAGTTAAAAAAATTAATTTACAACTGAAAATCTGAATTTTCAAACAAGAATAATTTTCTACCAAAAAGACGAATTTTTAAATACGAAAACATGAAATAAAAAAAATGAATACTTCATTTTGCAGTTAAAAAAAAAATATTTTTTAACCAAAAAAAAAAAACAATTTTCAACTTGAAATATTAAAATTTTCAACCAAATATGAATTTGAATTTTCAATTAAAGAAGATAAATTTTCAAGCAATAGAAAAACGAATTTTGAGCAAAATATTTCAATTTTCAACCAAAAATGATATAGTTATCTTTTCAGTTTAAAAAGTCAATTGAAAAAAAAAATAATTTTTCAACAAAATAGTCTAATTTTCAACGAAAGAAGTTACCATTTTCTTTTTTTCTTGAAACCTCTCAAAATTCTTACAATTCGTTTATTTGGTTCGAAAAATTCGTCTTTTGGTTTTTTTTTGGTAGAAATTTGATCTTTTTTGGTTGATGATTAAACTACTTGGTTAAAAATAAATATTATATTTTGTTGAATATTCATAATTGCAGGTTGAATTCAACTGTTTTGTTGAAAATTCGTCTTTTTTGTCATAGAAATTCAACAATTTAGTTAAATTTATGTTTTTTTCTTTAAATTTCGTCTTTTTTTTCCCCTTTTTTGTTTGAAAAATTCATTTCTTTTGGTAGAAATCGACTTTTTTGTACTACTATTTATTTGAAATTTATATTTGTTTAAAAACTAACTACCTTTTTGAAAATCCTTCTTTTTTAGATGAATTTAATTGGTTTTGTTTTAAAATTAAAATGTTCTACGTTTGAAATTTCCATCTTTTTGGTTAAAAATTCAACAAAAAACAAATTTTCAACCAAAGAAATTAATTTGTAAACAAAAGACATGAATTTTCAACTAAAAATGGAATAGTTACATTTTTAGTTTGAAAAATAATTTTCAACGATACAAATGAATTTTCAAGATGAATTTACATAAAAAAAGAATATTTTTCTACCAAAAAGGCGAATTTTCAACTAAAAAACAAAAATAATTTAAAAAAGAAAGAAGTTTAAACAAAACATCTAAACTTTCAAGAAAAATGGCATACCTAAATTTTTAGTTAATAAAATTAATTTTCAATTAAAAATTTGAATTTTAAAATAAAAATAATTTTCTACAAAAAAAATTGTTGAATTTTCAATTAAACAAATAAATTTTTAACCACGAACATGAATTTTCAACAATAAAAAAAAGGAATTTTGAACAAAATAGTTGACATTTTAACCAAATAGTTGAACTTTAATTAGAGAAGATAATATTTCAAGCAATAGGAAAACAAATTTCAAACAGTATAATTCCGTTTTTAACCAAAAATGATATAGTTATATTTTCAGTTAAAAAATGTATTGAAAAAAATGATTTTTCAAAAAATAGTTTAATTTTCAATGAAAGAATTGAAATTTTAACTAGAAAAATTATTTTAAAATAAACGAAATTCCAAAAAAAATAGTTTATTTGTTAACGAAATTAATAAATTTTCAACCAAAAAATGGAATGGTTCAATTTTCAATTAAAAAAATTAATCTTCAACCAACAAAAAAACGAATTTTCAACAAAATAGTTACATTTTTAACCAAAAATAGTACAATTACACTTTCAGTAAAAAAAAAAACATTTTCAACTAAAAGCCTGCATTTTAAAATGTTCATTAAAAAAAGAATTTTCTACTGAAAAAGACAAATTTTCAATAAAATAGATGAATTTT